>PVJH01001149.1:0-230857 GCA_004026705.1 Nesogale talazaci | reverse complement strand
TGGCGGATGATGACTGATCCATGCTAGCCGACACGGTCTGGGGACTCTCCGGGGGGGTCATTTTTTCATTTTCCCTCTGGCCACCACCTCGGTGTAGGAGGTGTGGATGAATTCGTGGAGCTGCTTGGCGTTTGCGGCACTGCCCAGGATACTGGCCAGCCTGTCTTGGGATAAGGTCGCCAGCTCCACCATGTTCTTCACGTGGGTCATCAGGGCCCGGCAGTTTTTGGCGCTGACCCCTGGCATTTTCAACAAGAAGTCCTGGGGCCCGGGGTTGTACTTTTCCGACTCGGGGAGGGTGGCCGAGTCGGCAGAGATGGCCATGGCGGCCGCCGCGTCCGGCTGGGGCCTGTTTTGCTTGAGCTCCTCGAAGAGCTCGGCAGTGGCGTGGGGGGACGGGCACCAGAGGATGCGGAGGCGGGGGAAGTGCAGCGTGAGCAGCGTGAGCTTGGAACTGACGTCGCTGCCCGAGATCTCCTGGTGCAAGGCACCCCGGGGCGTGAGCGAGAAGGGCTTGCTGGGGTCGAACTCGATCAGGAGCAGCGGCCGCTTGTAGTAGCGTGCCATGGACACGCACTGGCTGTACAGGCGGCCGTTGTTCAGAGAGCCGATCAGGTCGCTGATGCTCTTGCGCTCCACACACATTTCCGGCGTCAGGATGTAATCGCCCACTTCCAAAGTCACTGGCTCAATGTCAATGCCCCGACGATGGAGCAGCGATGGCAGCTCACTCCGGAACTCCCGCATGTCCACGACTATACTTCGCGGAGGGCCGCTCTCTTCCTGGCCACCTAGGAAGAGGTTGGCACATTTTGAGCCATGTCACTGAGGAAGAGTTCTGGGGGGGATGGGCTATAACCACTGCTTAAAAGCTATGTTTCCTTAACAACAGAGAGATGAGCAACCCGAATGAGAAGTGGGCAACGGGCATTTTGATACGTGGGACCGCTGACCAGCACATGAGAAGAGGCAGTGTCCTTAGTCAGTTACCCAACTTCATTGCCCTCAACTCCATTTATTCTCATCCAGAAGGTCCCCGTGTGGGGACTGCCCCGAGACGGCCCCCTTTATGGCAACAGGCAGGCTCTGATTTCTCCCTTGGCCCCGCGGGTAGGTTACAATCACCAACCTCGGGTTAGCAGCCCACCATTCACCCACAGGCCCCACCTGGGCTCCTCCTAGCTCAGCTCACTGCCACGGAGTCAGTTTCTGACTTCCAGCTACCCAATAAGACAGAGCAGAACTGTCCTGATGGGCTTCTCAGGTTGAAAATCTCAGAGGAGTGGGCAGACTCATCTTTCCCTCTTGGAGAGGCTTGTGGTTTCGAACTACTGACTTGGCAAGTAGCAGCCTGACACAGAAGCAGGTGGCATAGTTGGGTTTCTTGGAGCAGGGTAAGTCAAAACCTCAGTGGCTTCACACCCGGCAGGACTGTGAGGATGATAAACACACAACAAAGCCCCCCAAAATAACAAGGATTGACAGGGACGGGGGACTCTGAAGCCTTATCCATTGCTGGGGAAACCCAGATGGCATAGGTGCTGTGAAAGACAGCTTGGCATTTCCCTACAAGCTATGTGTGGAATGACCATGCGACCCAGTCAATCTCAACAGGAACCTCAAACAGGGACCCAGAAAGCTGACCGCCAAGTAGCGCTCACCGCATCACTATCGACAGCCGGGGGAATGCCCGTTGACAGATGAATGCCAACATTCACTGCCATCTTTATGGGAACATCACTCATCCCGAAACTGCAGTGGCAACATTCAGGGCCGAGGGGCCGTAGGTGCAGGAGAGCGTGCAGTTGGTACCCGCAAGCGTGGAGACGGGAGTGTGGGAGTGAGGAAGATCAGGTGTGCACAGTGCGCGGAATGTCCCGGCTCCGTTTTGCACTCACCTGCTTTCCGCGTGTCTCGGGCAAAGGAGGTGGAGGTGCTGCCTCTTGCTAAGTCTAGGTTGGTTTCATCTCTGCCTTCTCTTTCTTCAGGGATGACCATGCTAGCCTTTTCTCTGAGAGGGAAACATTTCATTTCAAAAGTCAGGATTTAAAATTTCACAAATGTAAATGCATGAAATGAGCTACAGAGTCACAGCGGCAGACAAGAGCGCGGAATACATAAACAAAGATGCAGGGGCAAAGATGGGCAAGACGGCAGAGATAATCTTGGCAGGCCACCACACTTCCCGATCTTCAGAATGAATCAAGAGAAGGTCCTCCTCAGTTTCTATTCTTGATGTTCTGTAAAGCATTCTTTGGGAAAGGGTTCCAAACCAAAGGACCACCCTCAGTGCCACTGAGCTGATTCCAACGCACAGGGACCTTGCGGCACAGGGCAGATCTCTCCCTTGGACTTTCTGACCTGGTCACCTTTTATTGGAGGGAAAAAGACACGTCTTTCTCCCAAGTAGTGGCTGGTGGTTTTGAACAGCTGATCTTCGGGCCCTAGGCTCCTTGGGAAAGGGCTATAGAGATCCATTAGAAACTTTTGTACTGTAGCCAATAAATCTAGGATGAGGGGTAGGTCTTTGTTTTGGCAGCCGGCCTAGATCCTTGCTTCCCTGTCTGGGAACCAAGGATTTGCAAACCCTGTCAGGGAGCTTGGCTCTATCCAAACCACTCAGCGTCTGAATGGACTTGATGGCATGGCCCTGGCTTTCTTTCTCTCTCCGACCGATGTAAACTGCGACTTCATTCTCCAAACCTGGTCTCCACCGACTCCAAGGCCCTGAGGTGTCTTGATTTTGCTTTCAGATCATCCATGACCTCTGCAGCATTTGAGCACCAGGGAAGAAATGCTGAATAAGTCTCCTCAAGTGCAACCAGGTGTGTAATCAATTTTTCGAACGTAAAACTTCGAGTAATTCTGCCTCTCAACAATAAGAAGCTTTGATCTCCTCCGACCTATACACAGGATACCAGTATGATGTTCCCTATCCAGGAAGCAGTTTATTAGCAACACTCAGACATGTGATCTCTCTCCTCCTGTTTGGCACCCATCTCTCCTGCTCCAGCAGAAGTTCTCAGTCCTACCTTTCTGGTTGTTTTAAATAGGAGCACTCCTCTTTTTTCCATACATCACTGCTCATGGAGGTTCTCAGACAACAGTAGCTTTTCTTATTCTCCTCTTAATTTGTCTCTATGTAGGCGCTCCGTGAGCATACTTCTCCAGCAATGCACTCTCTAAATTCTCAGGTTTTCTGAGGGAGCACAAATATTCAGTTTAGAAGGTGTGATCATCTGACTGCTCTGTAGACTGGAAAGGTCAGATTTGGGCAGTTGATCACCATCAAGAATTGTAGAAAACTCGTCCAGAGGAGAGCCACATTTCCATTAAAAGCTGGTGTGAGTATCCTTGGATGGATTTGAATGTAGGTGACCTCATGCCTGAGTTTTTTAGTGCCACTGTAAGAGCAACACCACAAGGGGGCAGCTTTCGTGAACAGAAGGTTCTTTTCTCATCATTAAGGTGGTGGGAAGTGTAAATTCATGGTGCCACTCAAGGCAAAGACATGCTGGTGGGGGGGTGGAGGGGTGGAGAGGACCCTGGTTTCTTTTCTCCTCTGTCCCTCGGTTCCTTGGTGAGCCTGTGGCGGGTAGCTTCCTGTGTGTACTTGCTCTAGCTTGCTTTAATCTGTTCTTTTGGATCGCAAAAGGGCATGGTTTAAGACACACCCGGCACTAATCCTGCCTCGTGAACATTTCAGAAAACTCAGTCCCAAATGGATTCTAAGCGCAAGCAGGGGGGTTACCGTTTACAACACACACTTTGGGGAACAGACTTCAGTCTCCGACACTCCACTTTCCAGTTTCTGCCGAGAGGACTTTCCAGTGTGTGCGGAGCTGAACCACACCTTGTCAGGAGTTCTCTGGGGTGTGGGTAACTTCTGTAGATTAAGGGACACATGGGCTACCCAATCCCTGGCTACAAGCTACCCACTAGATTTGCTGTGTTTTGTCAGGTCCAGTCCAAGCCCCAGCAACCCCACGTGCCAGGAGAGAATGGCCCCACAGTGTTTCGTCAACCAATTTTTACGGGAACAGCCTGTCAGATGTGTTCTCTCACGGAGCTGCAGGCCTTTGCATTAGTAGCCTGCCACTCTAACCCTGCCACCACCACGTCTCCCGAGGCTCTCTGCTATACGGGAGAGGGGTCAGCCACATGAACGGAACATGAAACAAAAAAAGCTAGCTGACCTACTCAGGTGGCATATGGTCCTCCTCACACTCTCCTAATCCTCCCTGTCATTCCAGTAGTCTAATCGGAATACTGTAGCCTTATGGCTAATTTATGATTTGATAAGTCAGTTAACTTTCATTGGAGCGTGTGGGTTCATACCCAGTACCAACACTTCTTGATACAACCCTCTAAATCTGTCTCGAATGTCTTTTTTTGCTCTCCATCAGTCCAGTTTGGGCTACAGTAATCTTTTAACAGAAGATTGCCATAGCCTTCTGACTGTTTTCCTCTCCCAGCTGTTCTTCAGTTTGAAATCAGAGACAGCTCTAAGAACTGTGTCCTTGATAAGAGTTGTGGAGTTGGCTACGACTCCTGGCTATCCCATGTACAATTGGAAAAAAACACTGCCTGGTTTTTGTGCCAGTTTTACAATCACTGGCACCGTTAGTCCACTGTTGTAGCCTCGAACCTAGCACCATATCAGGGAACATTCTGGTGTGATCCAGAGGGTTTTTATTGGCAAATTTTCACAAGTAGGATCACCAGGGATTCCCCCCCACTCCACATGCCTCAGTTAGTTTGGATGCTTGACTAAAACCTGTCCAGGATAGGCAACCCTGCTGTTATTTAGAGCCCTGGGGGTGTGGTGGCTACTATGCATTGGGCTGCTAATCATAAGGTCAACAGTTCAAAACCACCAGCTGCACTGCTGGGCAAAGATGAGACTTTCTACTCCCATAAAGATATGCTGTGTCGGAAACCAACAGGGACTGTTCAATTCTGTCCTCTTGGGTCATTATGAGTTGGAATTGACTTGCTGGCAGTTGAGTTCAGGTTATACATACACACACACACACACACACATATATATATATTCCTGTCCCCCCACCCCCCCACCTGGTATACTTTTATAACAGGCTGAGGGGACTGGCTAGTAAGTGCAAGTAGAGTTCACAGCCAAGGCTGGTTACAATTCTAGTGGGATGAGGTGCACAGAAAGGTAGAATGTCACGCCAGAATCTCCACAAGGACTCAAAGGCCCTTGTTTCCAGAAACATGTGGCCTGCCACCAGGGTGTGTATGTATTTCAGGCATACACGCAAACTCACAGCCGGCACCAGAGACTGCAAAACTCAAGTAGGCTGATTGCCACTAAGAATAACTTCTGCCAGCTTGTTTCCACGGATACATTGCCATTGTCTGAAGCTTGGGACATTAGTCTGATCCTATCCCACAGTCCAGGCCACTGTTTCCTCCAGTCTAGCATTTCCCCTGGGAGTGCAGTAGTTACACACTGGACTGCGATTCGCAAGTTCTAAACCACCAATCTCTCCAAAGGAGAAAAACGGGGCTTTCTACTCCTGTAGAGTTAATCGAGGGATACTCCCACTGACACCTTCTTATATCTCCCTGCCCCCCTCCCCCACCCTGTCCATTGACCGGAAGGCTGGGAGAGCCTTTCTTTCCTTAGCCCTGGCTTCTGAAGTCCGTTGGAGTCACTGTCCCATGTCAAGCTGCCATCTTCTTATTAACCCTCTCTGGAGGGGAATCAAACTTTTCAAATGTTTTCAGCTGCAACATACCCAATTTATGAATAGCTCAAGTTATATTTTCCTTACGTTATGCAGGGAAGCATTTTCGACTAATGTTTGGAACATTATCAGAAATCCAATTGCAAAATACACAGACCCAGATTCAGGCACAGCTCTTTTCAAACAGCTTGGTGGGGTGACTCCACAGATGGTAAGCTTATCTGATTGGGTAGGGACTAGTCGCTCCCAATACTGACAAAACAGCCATACACTCTGTGACAATTGGTGTTGGACAAGGGAGGAGGGGGGCAAAACCAATCATAACTCAGAAGGAAAAGAGCAATTTTGCATGTAACTAAAGTACGGGAGGGGGAGGAGAGTTCATCTATTTCTTTAAAAAGTGGTGTTTTAGTTTTCTTTCTGATATTGTAAGTGGTATTTCCTTATGGATAGCAAAACTGTTCTCATGGCTTTGCTTCGAATCCTCTATTCGACAAGTGAAATCAGCTGGAGGAGAGCCGGAGAAAAGACGGAAATAAGAGTGAAACCTGGAATCTGTGTCGGGCAGAAACCTGACAGGAAAGGAAACCACAGACGCTTTGTGTCGACGGGGCCGTCAGAAAGGGCGAAGGCTGCACCCGGCTGTGTGTGTACACTGGGGCTTCAAAATGTTTGTGGAGAAGCGATGGTAAATCAAGATCATGGAATTCATCCACGAACTTTTTGAAGCCCCCTGAGGGTCCCACTTGGGATGACCACATCTCAATCTTTATATTCTGCTTCAGGGCCTTTCCCTCCCCATCATTATGGAGGGTTCTGTGTGGGTCCCACCCAGGGAGACCTCCGGTTCCAGAAAAGTCTTCGGCACAGCGTGCTCCTTTCACCTGGAGCTTCTACACCTTACCTGATGAGTCTTTCAAACGCTTCCTTTTCTTTCCGCAGAGCGGTGAGATAGCGCTGCTCCTCAGTCGAGCCTCCATATATGAGGAAATAAACCCTGCGATTTAAGACAGAAAACTTTAGGCTGCAAAGACTCTTTAATCTCTGAAAGGGACAGCAGAACATTTGCAACCAGCACCCAAGAGTGCTCAAATAATAAATATTTGACTAAGAGGATAAAAGGATTTCATTAATCATACACTTACTCAGACTTAAACCCCACCTGCTAAAGGTCTCATGACATTCTTTTTGCTTCCTTTATGCCAAAACGAAGAACGGTTTGGGTAAACACTGACATACAGCTAGAGGGCTAGAGCAATTTCCCCCCTCATAACTATAAACGAATTAAAAAAAAAAAAACCGAAGAGGCTTCTCTTTTTTCAACGTTTCTTTGCACTTCTGCCAAACAGTCATTTAAAAAATTGGAGAGTAGTTATAAAGGCTGGCTTAAGAAAGCTCATGCTCATGAAAAATAAACAAATCAAATCTATATGACCTTTCTCTTCACATGTGATTTCCCAGTTCCTTTTTACTCCTGTCTGAACAGAGCAGTCCTCACATGCTGTACAGAAGGCCGCAGGCATATGGGCTGTGTCTGGCTTCTAGAGAGCCCGCTGATAGTCTTGCCCCTAGAAAAGGCCAGCTTCATCTGTCTTGCTTGGGCTGAGGGCTGTCTTCCGACCCTTTCTTTACCTCCAACCAACCATATCTTCAAGTCCTCCACAGGCCTTTCAACCTCCACTTTCCTAGAATATGCAGGGAAACTTTGGAATCAGAACTCAATGAGCCTGTTTATCTAAGCCTCACCAAGAGTCTTAACACTCTTCTATTTCTCCTTCTTGGACAAATGTGAGCCTTATACAGGATCTGGCTTCCGAAGGTTTTCATATGTGGGGAAGAAAAGCCAGGCCGTAAGACTAGAGGTCTCAGTTCTCCCATAAAGGTACCAGGTAACCAAGGACAAGCCATGTACCATTGCTGGAACTCAGTTTCTCACCAAAAGAGTGAGAGGCTGCTGGTTCTGAGCTCTGGTGGCATAAAGGTTATTCACTAGGGCTGCTAACTGCAAGGTCGGCAGTTTGAAACCACCAGCCACTTCTGAGGAGACACTCGGAAACCCAGAGGGGGCAGTTCTACCCTGTTTACCAGGGCTGCTGTAAGTCAGCACTGACTTGATGTCTGTGAGTTGGATTTTTGGGTCAGCGACCTGGAAAATAGGTAAGCATGAATAATTTATCAGCCTTCAATTATTTTACCAAGTTCACCATAGCTCTTCATGCGGCATGATTTCAGACCCATCTCCCCATTCAACTGTCCTGTGAAAGGCTGCATCAGCTCCATGGCTGAAGGATTCTTTTGGCTCTGGGTTTGTGGTTCAGACTGAGTTCAGGATATAATTTTGTTGTTTACCTCTCAGATAATTGGAGAATTGGAACATGATATTCTTCGGGACGTCATTTCCCATCTTTTTGTTGGGTTTCATATATATATATATATATATATATATATATATATTTCTTGCAACTTGAAAAAAAATTAAAAAAACCCAAACCAACCAACTTTGGAGCAGTAACTCCCTAAATACTTCAACTTTATGTCAGAGCAATTTTGAGTTACTTCTTAAAACTGATCAGATGTTTTCGAAGACTCCACTCATTTCACCAGGGCACAACTCTTGGGAGAACCTGGAGTGTTATAAATGGGTTAGACACTGCAGTGCCCCATACCATAAGGTGCAAGCCAATGCTTACAATCGAGAACAAGCCACAAGAACATGAGCAGTCCCCCCATATTTTTTGGTTCTGTGACATACAATATTTGACATACTTTCTGTGCCAACTTCCCAGATTCACCAAGAAGCAAAACGAGTTCTCGTGTAACTTCCTTTATAACAATATCACAGTAATGGAATATTGAGGATCAGAAAACCCACACCCCACTGACAGTTTCTTGGTGGAAAGGGACACCTTAAGAACAGCTAGCCGTTTTGAAGACTTGCCTCAGAGGTTTGCCAGGCCTGCTGGCCCTATAAATTTCGAGCTGACGAACAAATGTTAGTTCAGCGTCGTACAGTACCACGTATCTTGGCTCCACTTCATGAAGAACCCTCGTCAGGGCATACGGGTCACTACACCCTAGAAGCGGGTGGATGATCGTGAGAGGTTCTTTAAGAATTCCATAGGCGGCATCGGAGGACACGTTGGCGTCACATTCTTCGTGCTGAGGTTCTTCTGAGCTGCTCTCTTGACCACTGCTTCTAGCTCTCAGATAGTCTTCCTCTGCCTCCCCTGGGCCTTCGAGCTCTTCAGGGGCAGGGTGTCCCATCATCTGAGGTAAAGTCAGTCTTTGTTTTTTCCCTTTGAGAGGCCTTCCTTTGGCAGAAGCCCTTTCTTTACTTTGGCGGTCGTTGGGTCTTTTGCTGGGTCTCGTCATTCTCTTGGAGCTGTCCTCCTTTCTGATTTTCATCCACACTTCTTCAGCTTTGCTGTCCTTTTCGAAGGTTTTCCTGTAGAGTGTCAATAGAAAGGTCTCTGCTCCATTGGTGATATATTCTCGCAGCTGGACACACGTTCGGTCATCACTCGCACATATCAGCACTTGACCTAAAATCAGAAAATAATGTGCTGTGACTATTACCTCACTTGCCTATTACTGAATATACTTGAAATATAAGGCAACCAGCATTTATCAGCCAAGGCACCCAATTTTCCCAAAAAAACGGCATCAAAAATGTGCTGAACAACTCTACTTAAACAAGAATATATACAGTACCTTCTTCTCACATGCGCCCTCCACCCTCCCCATGAAAGGAAGATACACTACCCCTTAAAGGACTTACAGATCACTTAAAAATAGTCTTCGAGGTATAGCACTCCTTTGGCAGAGTTACTTAAATCTCCTGAGTCAAGCTGACGCCAAAAATCTTTAGTCTTATGAAAATATGGGGATAGGTAGGAAAATGTT
The DNA here is from genome assembly GCA_004026705.1 of Nesogale talazaci. Taxonomy (NCBI): domain Eukaryota; kingdom Metazoa; phylum Chordata; class Mammalia; order Afrosoricida; family Tenrecidae; genus Nesogale; species Nesogale talazaci. The sequence goes on along the minus strand of PVJH01001149.1, from coordinate 221,243 downwards.
GCTACTAGACTTTTGGTTTGTATACACCTGGGGCTTTTCCTAAGTAAAAGGTGTCTACCTATGTTCTCTGCAATCCATGCAGGGTTGTAGACCAGCTCTCAGTCACACACTGCTCTTCGTGTCATAGGGCGCCTTCCCAAACCAGGTCCAATCAAAACAGAGGCTCCCCAGCAGAGCGGGGGTCCCCTTAAAATCACGGCAGTGAAGTCAGCTCAAAAGGTTTTGGCAAACTGCTTTTGGGATTCTAAAGAGATCATCTTGATAGATTTTCTCAAAACATATAAGATGATTATTGGGGTTTTAAGAAAGTTGAAAGAAAAAAAAAGAAAGTTGAAAGTTGCACAGGTGAGGAAAGGGCCAAGAAAAGTTTTGTTGAGGAATTTGTTTCCATCAAGACACTGCATTTGCTCAGTTTTTAAGGGTAGCAAAGGTGATCATATGAATATTTCATGGGGAGCACTTATTCCATCCACCCTCAGCCCTGATTTTTCCCTTTCAGACTTTTTTGTTCCCAAGCCCAAAGAACAGTGAAAATGAACATATTTGACATAATTTAAGTCAAAGAATGCAAAATTCTGCAGGGAGAGGTTAGGGAGATGGAAACACTTCTTTTGAAGGCATACTCACCTACAGGGAAAATATCCCCAAACACAATAGCTTCACAATTTGATTATTTTGCTTCAATAGCAATTTCTGTGAGTTCATAGCAATACTTTTTGACTTGCCCTTGTATAGCCATGGTGTAGAGGAGGTTTTAAAAAAACTCTTTTTTGATTAACAATTTTCTAGAGGAACATACATCAAAATAAATTTTAAATGGGTTATAGAGTCAAATGTTAACCATTAAGGCGTTTTTTTTAAAATAGAAAAACTATTCTTCATCTCTTTAGATGTAAATTATAAACATAAACAACATAAACAAATCTGAATGATAAATTTGAGTCTATGATAAAGTGACCAGATTTTAAGCGGGACATCGTTGACTGGGAGTGGGGGTGGGGTTCTTGATTAAAAATTTGGTCTATATGGAGCAACAAAAATGTTCATAGACTGCAAAATATATTTATCTTAATTTTAAAATGCTGTGGGACATTGCTAAGTTGCTAAAAAGCGGAACATCTGGTCACTTTGGTCTATGAGGATGAAAATCTGCTTTAGGAAAATCAAAGACAAAAAGCCCCCAAATGTATATCACAAGTATGACAAACATTATCTTTTCCGAAGACAGAGGCAACACTCACTGAGGACATAGGTAAGTTGCCACAGGAAACCAAGACAATCCATAAAGAAAGAAATACACTGAAGGGAACATTCACGCTTACCACATATCAAAATTAAAGCGACTTCACATTTTTCTCCTTTCAAATTGATTGTTATATATGAGTGAGTATGATGTCTTTTAAAAAATTCTTTTATGTTTTTATTTTTTAATGATCATTTTTTTGGGGGGGTCTTACAGTCTTAAAACAATTGATAGATCAATTGCACATATAGATCTATGCTTTTAATACAAGTTAGAAAACAGTTTGATGATGATAAAAATTTATCTATGAAAGTAGCTATTTGGATCAACTTAGCACCCCCTCCCAGGGGGATGGACAGCAGAAAAGTGGGTGAGGGCAACAGGATGATGTAAGATATGGAAATAATAATCTCTGACTTATCAAAGGTTTGTGAGGGAGACAGGGTGAGGGAGGGGGACGAAATGGGGAGCAGATATCAGGGGTGCAAGTGGAATGAGAATGCTTTGAAAATGATGATGGCAGCATATGTGCCAATGTGCTTGACAAACTTGATGAGGATACGGATTGTGAAAACAGATGTAAGAGCCCCCAACAAAAGCATTTTAAAAAAAAGAAAGAAAAGAAAGTAGCTATTCATTGACATTTCAAATAAATCATGACCCCTTCAATATTGTTGACTCAGCACAAAAAGAATTAGACTGAAAACCAAACATCCATCTCTTTTTAGTGTACTTTCTGCCTCACTATATAATTTTCTATTTGAATATTTGCTTACATTAGTTAAGTGTGTAGCTTTTCATTTTCATCAAAGGTGGAGTGTAGCTGCACATAGTTTATAAGAGTCAAATAATTCTATATGGCTTGTGATAAAAAAGATGTGTCTTCTACGATTAAGATTAATAGCTGAAGTTTAGTCTGTGGTGCCAGTGTTCTGGCATAACCACGCTTAAATGGAAAAGTCCTACAGTCCAGATCATTCCTCTCGGGCTAGCTCCATTGCCACTCTGGCAAAGACCTTAGGCTTCTTGGGAAAGAATGTTCTAAGAATATAAAGACCCATTAACTTTCTCTTTAGGGATTCGAGATTTAATGCCTGGTCAATCTATATTTGGATATGGGAATCAGCTACATCTTTTAACAAAGGCCTTGAGAAATCAACCCGTAAAAGACATCCCCATTTTCGTGGATGGTCAATGGTTCCACTGGGAGACAATCGGTCTCAAGGTTCACCTGGGGCTGCTGCTTCCACATTTACAAAAACTGTACACAAAGTGGTAGTCAAAAAATCATGGGGAAATTTTGAAAGCAAATATTATCTTCTTTTTTCTTACCTGGACCACCTAGGGCTTCACTCTCCTTATTCTCTGCCTCAATTTCTTTCAGTACTTCTGATAGGGCTTCCCACTTAGGGTTGCTTTCCAGAACCAGCTCCTTTTTTGTTTCTACATAGAAATAAGAGAGAATCTCGTTTGATGAAACATTTCCAAAGGTTTTCTAGAAAGGCAACAGATAACTGAAGATTCATTCCACTCCTATTCTATGCTTCACAACTTGACACTGAAAAAGGCCTACAAATGATCTTAATGAAAGAAAAAAATATTAAGGTAAGTTTTGTAACGCTTCAACAGAAAATCATTAAAACATTATATATAGAAATCAATATGTCTGTTACATAAAATCTTGTAGAATCAGTACTTATTTCTGAAATTCATACATTTTTTTTCCTTTTGAACATCAAAAGAAGCAGGTAGCAATCAAATTTGTTATTTCTCTAAGTCCTCAAACATATCATTTAATTTGAAACAATGTATTTATTTTGAAATAGATTTTTGAACTAGGCAGGAAAGGAGAAGCAATCAAATCTGATCCTTGTTTGAATTAACCCTAGTTTATCTTTGCAAACTAGCAATATTTATAATACCTTTTATGGTGGTGTTGACATACAATTCACATCCACCTCATTCTAACATAATATTTATTATGTTCTTTAAGCGGAAGAAAGACTGGGCTTTCTACTCCCATAAATAGTTAATGGTAGAAAACCACAGTGAGGTTGCTGTGAGTTAGCACTGACTCAGTGAATTAAGGTTATGTTCTTTAACAGTTGAGAGACATTAAAATTTTTCACTAAGAGGCTAAGTGGCAAAAGCAGCAGTTATTCTCAAGTTGAAAAGTAAAAGTCAATCTACAGTTGTTCAGTAAGAATATTGCTTATATTCATTATGTGGAATTCCCGAGTAGTGGATTCTGAGATACCATACTGAATCCTTTTTACATTGCATATGTTACGTGTGACATACACACACACACGATATACTAAAACAGCTCAAACTCACTGCCATCAAGTTGTTTCTGACCCGCCACAACCCTATTGCACGGAGTAGAGCTGCCCCTGTCGGTTCCAAGACTGCAAGTCTTCATGAGAACAGAAAGACAGCTCTTTCTTCCATGCAGTGACAGGCAGGCTTCGAGTGCTGACCTTGGGCTTAGCAGCTCAACGTGTACAGCCCACTCAGCCACCGGGACTCCTTTGTATAGGCAACCATTTGCCACATGGAAGAGGAAGTTTTAAATCACACTTGCATTTGCTAAGCATTTCTATATCAAATATGGAAATACAAGACAGGATTGAAAAACAAAAGGCTAAAAAATACCTTGTCCTTCTTTAATCTCCGTTTTTTCAGACAATTTACTTTTCTTATTCATTTTGGCATCGGGAACATGATAAACCCTTGCTCGAGCATTTACAAACATCGAGGTACTGGAGTCAAGAAACAGCCAACCTAGTGTGAGAGGGACACAAGCAAAAGCCTTCAATTTACAATGAATTTTAAGTAGGCTCTGATGGTCATATAACTTACATATACAATTGTCTGTCTTCTTGCTTTCCTACCAACCAAATCCTTTCCCACTCTATGAGGGAACTTCAAAGAAGTCCACAGAAAAAAATGCAGTGTTTCGTATCAATGAACTTTTTGAAGACCTTTTCACTAATGGGCTAGACTAGTTTCCAAAGCGTGCTTCACAGACCCCAAGAGGTTCTGCAATGTTAAAACTATTTCCATAACAACATTAAAAACTATTTGCCTGTTTCCACTATGTTGACATTTCCGATGATGACACGCAAACAATGTTTGGTAACCCTGTTAGTGTCCTTAACACCGATCAGGGCAGTCGCACCAACCTGAACTAGCAGTGATTGCATTCTTCAGTGCCAGGCATGTGCAGGTCTAGAAGTAGGCCGGATTCACTGTGTAAATTTTTAACCTCGGGCATATGCCTTTTTAATCTTTCATGTGAAAACATGGCAAGTATATATAGGCCCTTCAGCTCAATACCAAAATTCAGTGCATAAATCCTCATCCTCAAGCACATATATCTTTTTAATATTTCATATGATAACATGGTGAGTATGTTCAGGGCCTTCAGCTTGGTAGCAAAGTTCACTGGTTGAATGGAGCAAGAGCACTTGTGTGAGTGTTGGAGTTGTGTTGAACCAGACGCCTCTTTCACAAAACACCATTTTTACGTAAAGAACAAGTAATAGAAACACAATGATTATTCAGATATGGTTATTTACAAGATATTTTCCTGAAAAATGAACAAAATTGGGCATTTCAATTCAAGGAATACAACTGACAACATTTTTTACCAATGATAAAAATCTAGCTTTCAAGGGAAAATATGAATTTTGAAAAGCTCACATCTGTCAGGGTGTTTTCGGCAGTTTCCCACTACTTAGGGACTTTCCTGTTCAGATTAGTGATGACAGACACGATCCCAGAGGACAGGTGGGGTCATGAGCAAGAGTGGTGAAGAGAGCTGATGGTGCCCGGCTATCAAAAAATATAGCACCTGGGGTTTGAAAGGCTTGAAGGTAAATAAGTGGCCAACTAGCTCAGGAGCAACAAAGCTCACTATGGAAGAAGCACACTAGCCTGTGTGGTCATGAAGTGTGGAAGGAATCAGGTATCAGGCATCAAAGAACAAAAATCATATTGTAAGTGAGGTGGGGAGCAGAGTGGGGATGCAACAGAAGGGTCGTGGGCAGGAGACAAGCCAGTCAGGGTGCAGTGTAGCAATGATGAAATATACAACTTTCCTGTAGTTCTTCAATGCTTCCTCCCCACAAGTATCATGGTCTCAATTTTACGTTACAAATCCAGCTAGATTGGACGAGGTACAGTGGTATAGGTGGGAACTGGAAACATAGGGAATCCAGGACAGATGAACCCCTCAGTGATAGTGGAGATACCGGGAGGGTGGAGGGAAGGTGGGGTAGAAAGGGGAAGCTGATTACAAGGATCTACATATAACCTATCTGGAGGACGGACAGTGGAGGAGTGGGTAAAGGAAGACATCAGACAGTGTAAGATATGACAAAATAATAATTTATAAATTATCAAGGTTGATGAGGGAGGGGGGAGGGGAAAAGATGAGGAGCTGATGTCAAAGGCTCAAGTAGAAAGCAAATGTTTTGAAAATGATGATGACAGCAGGTGTACGAAGGTGCTCGATACAATGTATGTCTGTATGGATTGTGATAAGCATTGTATGAGCCCCCAGTAGAGTGACTTATTAAATTAAAAAAAAAAGATTAGTGATGACAATAACGTGTAATTTTTTATGTTAATAATATAATTAGTCAACATGTAAAGGAGCTGTATAACTCAATAAACCAATCAATATCTTTCCAAATTATCAACATGTGATGTTACATAATCATATAAGGATAGAAGGTATGACCATATTGCAAGATAGACTAATGGAATTTTAATGTAATAAGAAAAAAAGTTCACTGGCAGGTTTTTAGATTCCACATTGTAATCAGTAAGAAACTTATCAAGGTTTGGCTTAGTATCAAAGAATATCCACAATTATTAGAAAATGTTCCTAAGACTCTCCTTTTTTAACCACATACATGTGTACAAGGACAGACTGTCTTTATATTCCTCAGCCAAAATAACATATTCTAATTAACTGAATTCAGAAGCAGATCTGAGATCAACTGTCTTCTATTAAGCCAGACATTCAAGAGATTTGTAAAAATGTAAAATAATGTCAATCTGCTCCATAATTTTTCCATCTTTGTAAGTACCTTTTCATAAAAGTGTGATCCTTTACTTATAGGGGATAGGTTTATTAATACTAATTTTAAATGAATTAACATTTTCTAAATGTTCCAGCTTTATTTCCTAATATGACCAGTAAGTATAATTCACATCACTAAAGCTCTTTGGGCTCTGATTATAAAAATGTGAAGGGAACCCAGATGTAGAAAATCAGAGGCTATGTTCGTCTTTCTTACTGTGATTTCCCTAAACGTCTTTTTTTCTCCTTAGTGCTTATCACTCCATCTGAGGAAGCCTTAGACTCCTTTGCTGTTTCTTTCAGGAAGCTGAATTCTAGGTTAAGACTACACTTCTACAATGCAACCTAGTCCTAAGTTGGGGAGACTGTCTGTACTACACAGTCCTTCTGAGAAATAAAAATCGCTGGAAATGGATGTGGATATTTATTATTACATAGAAGTTAAATAGGCAGTTAATTAGTTATCAATATGGTCTATGTCTTTGTGCTATGAACACAAACATAATTTGAAGTATTAGCATAACATGCGGTTGAATATAGCACGCCTCATACCCCAATCCTCACAAGAATCTAACACTTTATTCAAATCAGTTTCTACGGCATTTTTATTTTTATCTCCTACCTGAATTCTGACCAAAAGCCTTTTCAGTTGCTCTCAAAGACTCCAGAAGGTTAAGAAATGTGACACAATCATACTGAGAGAGATATTGCAGCAAAGTTCGTAGTATCTTCAAGTCCTGAACCAAGGATTTAGTTTTGGCTCCAAGCTGATGCCACAAAGGGTCCAAGTAGTGGCGGATTGTCTACAACGAGAACAGAATTTAGTACTGTGAAAATACATTCAATATAAAACCAAAATCCATTACCACTGAGTCCATTCCAACTCACTGCAAGCCTATAAAGGGTTTCTGAGACAGCCTTATCTTGCTCCTATGGAGCAGCGGGTTGGTTTGTTCCAATGACATTCTGATTATCAGTCCAATGCCGAACCCACAAGGGCACCTCCTGAGTTCCTTAATGTTCAATACAGCTATTCTTAATACTAATTATATTTCTAGAAACGATTCCCTCAAGGAAGTAGATAGAAAATTTAGGTTCATCAGATCCTAATAAAGAAAGAGGCTTGATGTTTCAAATGCAAATTCATCTTACTTCTGGAATGGTTTGTGAACTGAACCAAAATAACAAAGATCCAAACAGCTGCCATTAATTTTGAATCATCAGACACTGGAGAACTGCCCCCTTGAGTTTCTCAGGCTATATAAAGCCTTATGGGAGCAGAACGTTTCATCCCTCTCTTTCAGAGTGACTAGTGCAATTGAACTGCTCACCTTGCACTTAGCCCAACTTAACGTGTCAGACCAAGAAGCTTCTGCTTTTCGATCATGTTCATGTTGCTCTTGGTAGATGCCATTCACTGGGTTCTGACCCTTCTGAACTGGACAATCATACGGTTTACTAAGGCAGGAATGTCAAATTCAAGGGAACTTACTTTATATTCATAGTCAAAAGGACATTTGAAGGTCAGTCTTAAAGTACAATTTTCTCTGTGATAGGATCCTATCTCTGCATACAATGAAATACACTCAATAAAACTATTAATCAAATGTATGTGCCAACCAGTGATAAAGAAATTGAAATTTTTTTTTACCAATATCCTTAATCTGAAACTGATTGAACATGCAATCAAGATGCATTGATAATTATTGATGATTGGAATGCAAAGGTTGGAAATAAGGAAGAAGAAACAGTAGTTGGAAAATATGGCCTTGGAGGTAGAAATGAAACTAGAGATCATATGAGAGAATTTTACAAGACCAATAATTTCTTCATTGCAAACATCTTTCTTAACAACCCATAAGGCAACTAGACACATAGACTTCTCCAGATGGAATACACAGAAATCAAGTTTATCATCTTTGAGAGAAGAGATGCAAAAGAAACTCAGTATTAGGAGTACAACCAGGCCCCAGGGGTCAACTGTGGAACATACCATCAGTTGCTCATATATGAGGTTGATGCTGAAGAAAATTAAAACAGGACTATGAGCGCCAAAGTATGACCTTGAGTCTACCCCACCTGAATTTCAAGGTGACGCACTGAACACTAACGACCGAAGATCTGATGAGCTTTTGGCTTTGGATCATGTTCATGTTGCTCTTCTACGTGCCACCCACCGGGTTCTGACCCTTGTGACTTAGACAAGCACACGGTTCACTAAGGCAGGGACGTCACATGCAAGAGAAATGAAGAAAGCGAAAGGGCATTAAAAAGACAGGAGAGAAAGAAAAGGTCAGAAGAGGCTCTGAAACCGGCTCGTCATTGTAGGGCAGCGAAAGCAAACGTTAGAAACGATACGGCAAAAGCTGAGCAGAAAGTGTCTAAGGCCATCTGAAGGCACAGTGAAGATAAGATGAAAAGTGCAGAGATCTAGAATGAGAAAACCAAAAGGGAAAGACGGGCTCACCTGAATCGGAAAGAACTCAAGAAAAAAATTTAAGCCTTGAGGTGCAATCTTGAAAGATTCGATGGGCAAAAATATTGAATGGTCCAGGAAACACCAAAAGGAGATGGACCGAATGCACAGTCGCTATTAACAAAAATAACCAGTTCCATCATTTTAGGAGGTAGCTTATGAGAAAGAACCAAGGATGCTGAAAGAAGTTCAAACTGTACTGGAAGCATTAGTTTTTCACAAGGTTCCCGGAATTGGTGGAATACCAACTGAAATGTTTCAACGAGCTGAAGCAGCACTGGAAGCACTTACTGTATAAACTCGAGTATAAGACAACCTGAATAGCGGCCAAGGCACCCAATTTTACCAGGAAAACTGCATGGAAATGTGCTGAACTCAGCTTATACACGAGTATATATATATGGTACTAGTCTACGCTAGGAAATTTGGAAGGCAGCTACTTGGCCCACTGACTGGAAAAGATCTGTATTTGAGCCCAGTTCAAAGATCATATTATAGAGGAATATTATTGATATGGCATGCAAATCAAAGAAGGGTGCTCATATTGTAGAGCAATATTACATGGCATGCAAATAAAATTTTGCTGAAGATTAGCCAGTACAGGTTGAAGCAGTGCACTGGTAGGGAGCTGCAGGGGTTCAGGCTGGATTCTGTAGAAAACGTGGAACAAGGGGTATCACTACTGATGTCAGATGGTTGTTGTCCATAAACAGAGAACGTCAGAAAGATGCTTACTTGTGTTTTATTGACTAAGCCGAGGCTTTTGACTGTGTGGGTCTTAAGAAACGATGGATAATCTGGAGGGTAAGGAATTCCAGGACTCTAGATTATGCTCATACAGAAATTGTCCATGGGTATCGAAGCAGTTGTGTGAACAGAGTATTCCACTGCATAATTTACAATAAGAGAACGTGTGGTTCAGGGTTGCAACCTCTCACCATATTTATTCAATCTGTATGTGGAGCAAATAATCAGAGAAGCTGGATAGTAAGATGAAGAATGCAGCACCAGGAACTGAAGAGTTCTCAACAACCGTCGATACGCAGATGATACAACCTTGTTTGCTAAAAGGATTGTAGCCTTCCTGTGCAGTGGTGAGGAACTTGGTCTTCTTTACCCTGAGTTTCAATCCATACTGAAGTTGTCAAGGATTTTGCTTTTTTTTTTTTTGATCGATAATAAATGCTCATGGAAGTAGCAGTCAAGAAATTAAAAGGTGCTGTGCATGAGGTAAATCTGCTGCACAAGACCTCTTTAGAGGATGGAAAAACAGGGATATTATTTTGAGGACTACGGTGAGACTGACCCAAGCCCTGACATTCTCCATTGCCTCATACACACGTGAAAGTTGGACATTTAGTTAGGAAGACTCAGGAAGAATTGATGTGTTGGAATTGTGGTGTTGGAGAAGAATAATGAAAGCACCACAGACTGCTAAAAGGACGAACAAATCTATCTCGGAAAGAATAAGGCCAGAGTGCTCCTTAGAGGCAAAGATGGCAAGACTTCATCTAACCTCCTCTGGGCATGTTGTCAGGAGAGTCAGTCACTGGGGAAGGGTGTCAAACTTGGTAGGCGAAAAGGCGGTGGGAGAGAGAAAGGTCCTCAACGAGAAGGATTGACATAGTGGCTGCACCAATGGGCTCAGGCAGAGGAACACTTGTTAGGATGAGGCAGGACTGTGCAGGGCTCTGTTGTATTGTGCACAGGATTGGCAGGGGTTGGAACTGACTTGATGGCAACTCATTGCAGCGGGAGTAAGAGTAGGGTGGCTATACAACTTACTGTCCAAACTAGACAGATGTGAAGATGAGAGGCCACACCATTTGCAATTACTCCAGGATAACAGGCATATGGCAGGGCTATCCTGGACAAAGGAGGACATACATTGGGTCAGATCATCTCCAAAAGATTATGCTTCCTAAGATGCCAGTTCTGTTCACATTTAGATTTGGTTACTAAGAGAAGCCCCATGAAAGTACTTTGACTTCACCAGTCAAGAGATGATAAAAATATCCAGAGTATTTGTTCTTGTGCTTTGTTCTTTTAGAAACATACTTCATGAAAGACTAATTTTTTTTTTTGGTATGATCACATACTAAATTCTAGTACACTGTAAGGATAGAGGAATAAAAAGCATGAATTTAGTTTTTAAAATTATTTCATAGTAAACTGACATTCAGAAATAAATTAATAACCTGAATATAAGAATTAAAGAGTTATAATTTTCCTTTATTTTTTTTTACTATTTAAAAAATACTTTTTAAGGGGGCTATTACATCTCATTGCACTCCAAAATTTCCTTTTTTAAACACAATATATTTTTTCCCTATTTAAATGTCTTACTTGCAAAGACAAAGAAATTATTCAGAGTTTGAAAGAAAGGAACTTATACTATCAAAATGGGAAAGAAAAATAAAATAGACTGGAATTACCAAAGAGTTTGGCATTTCCTGAAACTACATTAAATTTTGGACATTTACCTCTCTGTATGACTATTCTTCTATAATGGAAAACTATTGGTGAGACTAAAACTTACTTGAACTGAATTTTTATCATTTTCTCAGTTCATGAAGTAATTTTAAGACAGAGCAAGTTTCACATTTCTCAGTAGTGATAACCCATCCAAATTATTTTTACTCTTCTTCCTTAAATTTAGATAATTGCTTCCTGTATTATTAAAAATCAGTTGTGCTTCTATGTCAATCTACATATTTTACTAAAATGACTTTTTAACAAGCCAGAGCACCTGTATATTTAAATAATGTCCAACTTCATAACAGTAAATTTTTATTAAAAACACTGCAAATATTAACTTTACATGATTTAAAATGACATCACAACAAGCTTGGCTAAAAATGGAAGAGTACCTTTTCAAAAGGTTTTCCAATGGCATTTTCTAAAGACAAGTCTTCTACTTCAAGTGATGGGTTGTGGCACTTCAGTTCCTTTAGACAGGCATTTAAAATGTCCAGCACAGCAGTTTGTATGGCAAGCATGGCAGGTGTCATAGAAACATGAATTTCCACAACTTCTGGCTTGTGCTGTTCTAAAAATGAGTTGACTGCTACATGGAACCTAGAGAGACAAAATAGTTTTCAAACATGTCCTGGAGTTTCAACAGTTCTACATTTCTGGTCTCATTGGATTTTCAAATTTTTTGTTTTGTTTTTTTTTCCGGGGGGCATCACTGCCCTCTGGTGGGAGTAGGAGACCCAGCCTTGCTCCTGGAGAGCTGCTGCTGGATTTGAAATGCCAAGCCAGTGGGCTGCAGTCCCGTACTCAACCACTATGCCACCGGGGCTCAGTCTTAAATTGTTTTTATTAATGAAATTAAGAAACAAAATGGAAAGGAAAAAGACAATGTCCCTAAGAGTAAGTTAACTTTACTTCTCAAATCTTCACTCTCTGGTGCTTTACAGAAAGCTTTGCTGCCTCCCCAAATAAGGTTTAATCCAGACAGGAAAAAAGACTACAGCAACAATCCTGAAGTCACAGAATCAAAATACATTTTAGTGTAAGATACAGAAATGCTTGAAAGTGGATACCATACATTTCCCCCCTGGAAGTTTAAATAAAGTCCTCCATGACTTCATACTTTATTTCCTGAAGGGGAAATTCGCAAAGCAGAAGTGGGAATTTGAGCTAGTAAACCTGCAGTTTCCCTACAGCTATTGGATGGGTGGTCTCCAAGGCCCTGAGGGCAAAGTTAAACGAACAGGACAGAAGAAAGGGGCCAGCTTGGATAAATGTGATGGACTATCAGAAGATAGCTAACACATGTCTTTCCAACTACTCCGGGGGGGAAACAAAGCAAAACTAATAATAATCACAACCGTGGTCATATGCTTATATTAGGATGCACCTGCACCCACCCATTGGATGTGTGAGTAAACAACCAATTAGAGTAGGTGCTTTCAGAGCAGCCCCTTCCCTCACGCGATTGCGCACTGACCTTGGCCACAGATACAGCTTCCTTACGAAAAGATTCCTCATTACTCTTTCCACATGACAAAAGCCCGTGTCAAAAGCGACTGCATTGTCTGTGAAGGCTTTAATGAAGCCACGCTTATTTTTCTGTCGAAAGAGTCGCAAGATGAACGCTTCTTGACAAGACTCTATTATTCTGTGTGCTCTGTATACCAAGATGCCTGGAGGGAAAAAGCGTAAGTGAAATTAGAGAACAGACAAGAATTCTCCTATTTCCCTTCTTTCAACAACCAACCAACCCACACACCTACACACCATTTTTCCTACGTGGCTCCTCGAGTGTGGGCTGGCGACATGGCGAGTATGTTGGAGACATGGCCACCAAGCATGAAACAGACATAAATTCTCGCCCTCATAGAGTGTATAGTAAACAGTTAGTACATTAGAAGGTGACACATACTGCGGAGTATTAATCACAGAAGGAGTGGGGTAGCTGAGGTGATTATTTGTGGGTTTTGTTGGGGAGACCTCTCAGAGGTGACATGGGAGTGAAAACTGGACTGAGGAACACGTGAGCTTTTGACCAAGTGGACATCGAGCGCTCCTGGCTGAGAACACGACCAAGAAAGACCTGGGTGTGGGGCTGGGGAGTCTGGCATGTAGGAGGATGAATATCTGCTAGTGAAGTGGGTCACTTATTTTCCATTTGTGCATGTGTATTTTAGAAGGATGGGCACCATCTGCACCATCTACTTGATTAATTCACTGCCTGGGATCAGACTATATTCAGTTACAAGGTACCTTAACTCATTTAAAACAAAAACAATAGGATGATCACCACTGACATACACCGACTTGACAAAGTCTATTTCTGTACAGGTATTTTCCTATGATGCAACTACTCACGTATCTGTGAGTATGAAACAAAATGCATCTACAGAACACATTTCTTTGGAGAGGGGTGGTAATGACATCACATATACAAATGATAATGAGAATTTACACATAAGGGTCTCTATTTATAAAATAAGAGCATTGGATTAGATGGCTTTTGGTGCACTCAATAAACCCTTTATCAAGTGTTTACACTTTTGTCCAGATCTGTAGGTAAATAGAGTATGACTCCTGCCATTGAGGGAGCTAAATGTCTGGGGAGAGACACAGAGAAGCAAACGTTTTGATACAAGGTGACTAGTGATAAGTTAAGGACAAACAGGATCCCATAAAGGTACACAGATCTCATTTCTGGATCAACAATTCAATTATTTTCTGAAAATGACTCTCAGACCTGTAGATTTAAAGCAAGACAGTTACCTTGCTTTAAACGTACTGTGAGTTCTCTATTTGCTATAAATGTACTTGCAAGTTCCCTCTCCAGTTCTCATCACTCCTTGGACCTGAAAAATGATATTAATAGTGATCTATGAACTTCAGTAAACTGAATTTAGGTTCTCCTAACAGCAGATTTAAATTTCGGAGTGAGGTGGGGAGCTAAAATGCACTCTTGTTAAATTATTTTCAGGTATGGTAAAAAAATTAAGTGTGTTCTTGAGGAATTTTTAGATAAAGAATTTTCAATAGCCCACAATACACATGCAGAATTAAGGTACTACTCAGAACATCTTAATTAGACAGTAGGTAGGTTTCCCCTACTTTGTTAGCCTGGATTGAAGTTACTTTAAGCATTACTTAAATTAACAAGAAACAAAAACAAAAAACAGGTCTCTCAAGATTATAAACCCGAAATAAAATAAAAAAAAAAGGAAGAAATTTAATACGAAAGGTAAGTTATCTTTTGGAAGGGGAGAAGGAACCAAAAAGGAATGAGAAAATTAATAAACTATTCCAAGCACTGAGCTACAGTCTTTAATTGATTTCATTTTACTTAATCATTAAAATAATATCTGGGGGATAGGTATCATGACTTGGCAAGATAAAGAAGCTTTGAAGCATTCACTCATCTCTGCCAGGAAATCTGGAAGACAGCTCCCTCGTCCAATGACTGAAAGACGCTCGTATGTGTAACCATTCCAAAGAAAGGTGACCCGAAAGAGTGCTCCAACTCTCAATATTACTGATACTGCACACAAGTAAAATTTTGTTTAAGATTATCCAACAATAGATGCAGCAGTACATCAACAGGGAGTTGCCGGAGGTTCAGCCCTGATCCTAAAGAGGATGTGGAATACGACTATCATTGCTAGAGTCAAATGGATCTTGGCTCAAAGTAGAGAACACCAGAAAGATGCTTACTTGTGTTCCATTGACTATGCAAAGGCATCCAACAGCGTAGAACATAATAAATTGTGGACAGCATTGAGAAGAATGGGAATTCCAGAACACTTTATTGTGCTCATGAGGAACTTGTGCATGGTCCAAGAGACATCTGTGCGAACAGAACAAGAACTGCATGGTTTTAAAACAGGACAGATGTCTGTCAGGGTTGGATCTTCTCACTACATGTTCCATTTATATGCTGAGAAAGTCATCAGGGAAGCTGGATTATATGGAGAAGGTGGCATCAGGATTGGAAGGAGGCTTATTAACAACCTTCAATATGTAATGACACATCCTTGCATAACGAACGAGAGTAGGGCTTGAAGCCACTTGCTGATAAAGATCGAGGATTAGAGTCTTCAGCACGGATCACAACTCAATGCAAAGACCAAATTCCTCAATGGAGAAGAGGTACGAGTTGTTAAATAATTTGTCTTTCTTGGAACTACAATCAATGCTGACAAAAGCAGCAGTGAAGAGCTCAAAAGACTTATTGCACTGGCTAAATCTGCTGTACAAGACTTCTTTAGTGTATTGAAGAACAAGGATGTGGCTCTGAGGACTAAGGTGTGTCTGACCCAAGCCCTGACATTGAATAAGGAAGGCTGAAGAAGAATTGCTGCATTTGAATTGTGGTGCTGGAGGAGAATACTGAAAGTACCACGGATTGCTGGAAGGACAAACCATCTGTGCTGGAAGAAGTGGGGCCAGAATGGCAAGCATTCATCTTAGACACTTTGGGGCATATTATCAGGAGAGACCAATCCCAGGAGGGCATCAAGCTTGGTAAGGTGGAGGGGCAGCAAAGAATAAAGGACAAAGAACGAGAAGCCTTCAACGGGATGGGTCAACACAGGAGCTGCCTCAACGGGCTCAGGCATAGGAACAATTGAGGATGGCGCCAAGACCGTGCAGCGTTTTGTTCTGTTGTGCTAGGGGCCCATACGGTTGTTATGGGCGAGGGCTGACTTAACAGCACTTACCAACAACAGCATCATGGCTCACGGAGCCCTGTTGGCACAGTTATCACTAGTGTTAATCACGAGGCTATTAAATGAAAAGCTGTAGTTATTTCAAGAGAGAAAGATAAGGCTGGCTGCCCCCATGATGATTTACAGCTTCAGAAACCTACAGGGTCACAATTAGCTGGAATTGACTAGATGGCAATCCGTGTTGTTGTTTACGATGATGATTCGGGCAATTATGAAGATGGCAATGTTTGGCTCTGTGTAAGTTCATCATGAATCTGAGCTGATTAAAGGAAGGGAAGTCATTTTATGAGCAAGTGGGAAACCAAAAATTTCAAATCAGGAGAGATGAACTCTAAAGCCATGTTCTTCGCAGTAGGCAACACTACCTCAGAACTCACTTTTAAAAAAAGACAAAAGATATAAGCACCTTAGGGTTGGGGGAGCAGTTATGTTCCCACAGAATCCTATTTGAAGTTTTATGCTTCTTTCCATTGTGATACAGAGCTGTCAGTGGCAAAGTTTCAGCAGTATTTATTTCTAGTCTGTCTTAGTCTGGAAACCACACTGAAACCTGTCCAGTATACTAGCCACATACAAGCTTCCACTGCGTTAGTAGTAGCCGCACATGAGGATGCTGGCTGTGAGTCCAGTCCAGTTCTCTATGTGGAAGGTAAAAGCTGTATCACTGACCCACGAATGCCTTTTCCATCTCATACTGTACTGTGTAATGACTTATGTACACATCTGTTTCCTCTACAGTTCTTGAAGACCATCCTAACAACAATTAGAGAATACCTACTCTGTACCGTCCATGATGCTAAATATTTTATACATATGATTTCATTTCACCTTCATCCTAGAAAGGCGCTATTATACTCTCCAATATACAAATGAGAATGGATTGTGACAAGAGTTGTATGAGCCCCCCCAAAAAAGATGTAAATACTGACAGTGTATGTACATATATGTTGTGAATAGAGCTGTGTGAGCCCCCAATAAAATGATTAAAAAAAAATGGGAAAACCAAGGCATGGAGAATTTAAGTAACTTGTCACATGGTGCAGGGGAGCTCCAACTCAGAAATGGTGTAACTTAAGAATTCACTGAACTAGTTGTTAATCTTTCCATTTTCAGCACCTGCAACACCTTTGCTAAAGAGACGATTCTTAATACGTAGTCAATGAATGGGTATAGAACACAAAATCACAACAATTGCCATGGAGTCACTTTCAACTCACAGTACCCCTCTCTACGGCAGGGCAGAGATGCCCCATAAAGTTTCTGAGAAGATAAATCTTGGTGGAAGCATACTATTTTAACCTTTCTCTTTCAGAGCAGTTCATGAGTCCAATTCACCCACCTTTTTGGTTAGCAATCAACCGAATTTGATCTATGCAATCAACCGAATGCACAGACTTTCCCATAACGTTTTTCAAGTCCCCTCATACTGGGGTGGTAACAGGGGAGTCGGTAAATGTCTGGGAGTATTTTCTGGAAGGATACATGTTTCAGGGACTGTTCTGTGATTTATGAAGGTTTTGGTGGAAGAGAAACAGGATTCAAGGGGAGAGAAAATTGGAAGGATTTCACTGTTGGCACTCATTTGCATTCAATTCACCCAAACAACAGTAGCAGTTCAAGTGACATAACCGGTTTGGAGTCACTCAGCAATGTGGCAATGACCTGTAAGCTATACTTTGACATTTCATTGCTTCAGGTTGCCCTCTGCCTATTCAGAAGATCCTGTCACTGGGTGTCCCAAGGTAATGCTGACATCTAGTGGTACTGATAGATTCAATACAATTGCTTTCCCTCAGTTTAACAACTTAAAAAATAAACACAGGCTTTAAGAAGCCACAAACATCAAAAGGCTTCATGATGTCTCACGCTGTCTCATCATAAAAGGTCATTGCTTTTTTATTTTTGCTATCACTTACTAAATATTGACAATACACTGGCACCAAGCGAGACAATTTAGCTCATGTCATCCTTACATTCATTGAGTCCATTCTGACTCAAAGTGACCCTACATAGCAGTGGTTTCTCAACCTTCCTAATGCTGCAACCCTTTAACAGACAGAGCTCCTCATGTTGTGATGCCCCCTCCAACCATAGATCCTTCTCGTTGCTACTTCATAACTGTAACTTTGCTGGTTTTGAATCGGGTGACCCCTGGGAAAGGGTTGTTCGATCCCCAAAGGGTCGCCACCCACAGGCTGAGAACCGCTGCTCTATCCGGTTTTTGAGCTTATCGGTCTTCATGGGACTAGACAGCCTCATCTCTTTCCAAGGAACAGCGGGTGAATATGAATCTTTAGGTTAGCAGCTGAATGCCTACTCTATGACACAATTACAGCTCCTTACAAAAACTCTCATAATTATTTTTTCACTCTAAGAAAGGAGAAAGCCGGGGTCCCTGAAAGTCACGGACTGTGTGTGTGTGAGCAGTCATAAGAAGTTACAAAGGCCCTGGCACTGACTGACTGGGAGTAGGATGGCAAGGCCAGGGCCACAATTTATATGCTCAGGGTGCTACGTGAGATGGAGGAGGAGATAATGAATTTCACGGGCTGCTACAGGTGAGTGGGTTAAAAGCTGAAGTTTACTCTGAGGTAGGTACTCTCACAGATAGAACTGGCAATCGAGTTCCAAAACGTCAGCCACTGAAAACTCTATGGTAATGCAGTTCTACTCTGACACCCAGTGGGTTGCCATGGTTTGAGCTTGACTTGATGATATGTGGTAGTGGTTCTGGTGTATCCCCGAGACTGCGACAGTGAACAAGTCCCCTGTTATACTTAAGAACCTGGTTAGCTAGTAAGCTAAACTGGTCAATATAATTAATCTAAATATAAAATGATATGTGTGTACATCCATAGGTCCAAAAATAACATTTATTTTATATATATGTGTGTGTGTGTATACAATGAATGCCATCACTGGAATGGGTGGGGTATTTTGGGGGCACAGAAACATAGTGCTTGAAGAAGAAAATCAAACATGTAAGGAAATATATAAAGACTGAGGGGACTTCAGAAGGTTCGCTGAGAAATTCCAGTACCTTTTAATTCCACTTTTCAATGAACCTTTTGAAGTCCCCTTGTATGTATACGCATTTCAAAGTGGATTAGGTTGAAACTATTGAATGTTCAGTTAGCGGCCCAGTGTTTAACCTTCCACACCATCAGGGCTTCTGCAGAACCTGTACATACACCAAGACAAAAGAGAGGAAAAAATAAGTCTTCGTTGAAAATCAGGAAAGATGTACCTCAGGGTTATTTTCTTTCACCCTACTTAATCAACCTGTAGGCTCCGCGAATAATCAGAGAAACTGGACTACACGAAGAACACACTATCAGGATCGGAGAAAGACTTATTAACCATCTGAAATATGTAGATGATCCAAGCTTGCTTGTTGAAAGTAAAGAGGGCTTGAAGTAGCCTTCAGTATGGATTATGTCTCAACCCAGAGCAAAGAAAACTGCTCACATGTGGGCCAATAAGCAACATCACAATACATCGAAAAAGATGTAGGTTGTCTAGGATTTCATTTTACTTGTATCTACAATCTATACTTATGGAAGCAGTGGTCAGACGATTCCATGACTCACTGCTTCGGCCATATTTGCTGCAAAAGACCTCTTCAAGGTGTCAGAAAGCACAGGTGTCACATTGAAAACTACCGTGTACCTGAGCCGAGTAATGGTATTTTCAGCGGCCTCTTATAGGTGGGGAGTCCTGGTGGCACAGTAGCGTAAGCACTGGGCGGCTAACCACAAGGTCAGTAGGTTCAAACCCGCCAGGTGCTCCCTGGGAGAAGGATGCCCTGTGTGGTCACTGAGTTGGAACCAGTGCATATCATTGATATGCATGTGAAAGCTGGACAATGACTGAGGAAGGTCAAAGAATGAATGCCTTTGAATTATGGCGCTGACACAAAACATGAAGTATCACGGATTGCCAGAAGATCCATCTACTCTGTCTGGGAAATAAGAGCTCCTTAGAAGCAGGGATGGTGAGATGCCATGCTGCGTACTTTGCACCTGAAGAAGACTAGCCTGCCCAGTAACGTCGAAGATAAGGGAAAGAGAGGAAGACGCTCAATGAGAAGGACTGACAAAGTCGTTGCAACACCGGGCTCAAACGCAGCAACCCTTGTGAGGGTGGTGCAGCACCAGGCAGCTCTTTCTTCCGCGGTACACAGGGATGCTATGAGTTGGGGCTGACCCCAAACAACAATCTTTGGGGATGCACAGGCCTGTCACATTTTTCTCAGGTGGGTTCAGACCACCTACCTTTCGATTATCAGCTGCGTGTCTAACCACCGTCCCAGGGCGCAGTATTCAGTAAATATTCGTTTAGAGAAGGTCAGTCTTATGTTTCCTTACTGACTCGGGTGACATATTTATGGACCGTTTATGATGTAGCAGATATGTTGGGGCCTAGAAACATAACCCTGAGCATAAGGATCCAGTGCTGCCACCAGGATATTCTCGTTTAGAATTGAGCAGGAGACAAAACCAAAATAAACTTATGTACTGATATACAAATAATGACATTTCAAATACTTACCAGTGATTAAATCTGATGGTATCCTATTGGTTAAGAAATCGACCACAAGTATTCGGCTTGTTGCAAATATCACACCCCCTTGTGTGTACACTTCATAACGACTGTTACTTGCAATTTCATTAGTTACACGTCGAGGGAGGTGGTCAACTCCGTCCAGCTTCAGCTGACTAATAAAATATTCCTGAACAAAATCAAACTTGGTTAGTAAGCTTTTTAATACAGTGTAATTATCTATAATGATGAACGTAACATGCTAGACCAACTTGGCTACCGACCAGTTTATATTTAACCTTGGTTTGTTTTAAGGAACTATATTGTGTTTGAGTTACTAACAGTATTTTCATGAAACCCAGGAACAAACAAAAACGTTTGTACCTTTGGGTTAAAAGGCATCTGCTACCTGGAAAACACGCTCTCTACCAAAGGCAGGTTTGCAGTTCACAAACCTGCCTAGAAGGGACACCAGGGAATCCCTTTCCCAGGTCCTGGTTTAACCTATTATTAGGTCTGTCCCCATCAACAGGGGGTGTGCTAGACTGGATACTAAACTGTTGTGGAAATTGAGTAAATGAGACAGGGTGTTTGTGATCACTCTTTGCCCAGAAAACCAAATCAAACTCATCGCCATGGAGTCAAAACTGATTCACAGTGGAACTGCCCCTTGTGCTGTTTCTGAGACTGGAAATCTTTACAGGAGTAGAAAGTCCATCTTTTCCCAGCAGTGGTTTCGAACTTCTGATGTTGCGCTTAGCAGCCCAAACAGGCACCCACTGTGCCACCAGGACTCCTGGGGCGATATTTTCTTCAGGCCCTATATGGGGCTATATGCTCTATATGGGGGCTCATTAGTCTTGTCATTTGACACCTCCTCCCAGGTGGACCCCCTCCCATCTTCCTTGGTCTTTTCCTACATCCTGGGCTTTAGGCTACCCTGTCTTCCCTCCCAAACCCAAATCCACTGCTGCCGCCGCCCAATCCACTTCGACTCACTGAGGCGTTTTAGGCCAGAGCACAACGCTATAGGCCCCATAGGCTTTCCCAGGTGATCATCCTGACCGAAGCGGAGAGCTCTTTCTCCTGAGTGGGTTTGAACCACCGACCTAATTGTTAGCCGTCAGCACTTTAACCGCTGCGACAGCCACTTATGTGCTCCTCTTCATCGCAGTAGCCCCCCCCTCCCCTACTTTCCAGACGCCTCCATCCTGCGAGGGGTCCTGCTCCTCCGCCCCCAGCGGGCCCCTTCAGGCTCTCCCACTAGTCTTCCCCGTCTCCTCCGCGACATCTCCCACCCGCCTCCTCCGAGCTCCTCTCCGCCCGCCGCCCGACCCCCCGGCCGGCAGCGTTTCCCAGCCTCGATTCCGCTCGGGGGCCCCAGGTCGGCGCCAAGGCCCGCCCCCCGCCCCGCGCTCCGCAGTCCCCGGGTCGGGGGCGCCGCGGCCGCACCTCCTCGGCGGGCTGCGTGTTCAGCACCAGCACCAGGCACGCCGGGTGGCAGTGCAGCCGGAGGAAGTGGTAGAGCAGCCGGTCGGCGCCGAGCCCGCGGGCGCACACCACCAGCCCGTCGGTGTTGAGCAGCTCCAGCACCAGCTGCCGCTCGTACTCCAGCAGCGGAGCCATCGCCGTCTTCCGGGCCGGCGGTCCCAGCTCCATGGACGCCCTTCCGGGGCCGCGGCCGAACGCAGCCGAAGAGCTCCGAGGCCGGGCCGAGCGTAGGCGGAGGTAGCCGAAGAAAGCCGAGTGAGGGAAGCCGAGCGCCGGCAGGATGCAGCCGGGGAGGGTCAGGGCCTGGGAGGCCGAACGCAGCCGAAGAGGGCGGAGTCGGCTGAGGTGAGCCAGGACGCGCACAGCCGAAAGGGAATCGAGTCCCCTAAGGCTTCCTAGCGAAGCTAGCCGAAGAGAGCCGAGTCCCAGGTGGGTGTCGGGCGAACGTGAGCGAAGAGGACCGGTGGAGCGCAGTCAAAGCAAAGAAGGTCCGCAGAAAGACCTAGAGATACCCACACTCCCCTTCAAGGTCCTCGCTAGATCGGGGTCGGCAAACTGCGGCTCGCGAGCCAGACGGGGTTCTCCCTGGGTGAACCTGCGGCCCTGAAGTAACATTGAAAACGTTTGAAGGCTATTATTTCGGATCCACGGTGATTCCATTTGTTGGGAAAAACATATTGAAGGCTTTTGAGTGATTTTTTAAAAGTTCTTAGGAGAGACAGGACTGGCTGCTCTTCGGTTGCCAGAGGTTGCCTACCCCTGTTCTCTAAGATTCAGGCCCTATCTCTGATCATGCGACAATTTCAGCACGACTTTTCATCTGACAGCCCCCCCGAAACCTACAGTGAAAGCTACGTGAAAGCAAAGACCAGAGAGATTAACTGTAAGGAACTCGTTGCTCTGACAGCGGCGACTGAAACAAACAAACTAACCAAACTCACAGAGATCTTAGTCAATGTGCAACCAAGCACAACTCCCATACCTCCAGGGCTCCCTGACACCTGAGAGAGTTGGTTGTAAATCTTCCAAGTGCTCCTAGACTTAGTGACCCCCGCTGGGCTGGTGCTCATCAGTTGGGGTGTGATCTGCAAGATCCACAGATCAAAACCACCAGCTGCGCTACCAGAGAATGATCAGAGTTCTGCTTCCATAGTTTGACCCTGTTCTATAGGATGAGTCGACATCAACTGGATGACAGTGAGATTTTTAGTCGTCAATTTTACATTGTGCTCCCTTTTAAATGAGCTAATTTCTACTCCAGTAAGAAGTATCAGTCTCAGAAACCCACTGGGACAGTTATCCGCTGTCCCAGAAAGCCACTGAGTCAGAATTCACTCAATGGCAGCGAGTTTGGTTTTGATTTTTAATAATCTACTTTTTAAAATGGCCACTAACTGTCCTGCAGCACTCGTATCCCACTTTCCACTAGAGGGACCCCTTTGGTAATATTTGCTCTACAATTAGAAATGACCTGCTAATCTTAGATTCTTCTATGTAGCAAAATCCCTTCTCTCTCTCTCTCCCACTCCTCCCTCAACATATGCGCCCATTGGAAATCCTTGTCCATTGCTGGGAAATAGAAAAAATATATATAAATAAGCAAAAATAGAAAGCACATGTTTTTCTCCATCGTCTAGAATTTATCATTAGTAACATCAAGAAATCTGTGGGTCAAGACCTCTTTGGGTGTCAAATGACCCTTTCACGGGGTTGCCCAATTCATAACAGGAGCAAATTGCAGTTATGAAATGGCAACAAAAATAATTTTATGGTGGGGGGGGGGTTGCCACCACAACATGAGGAACTGTATGAAAGGGTCGTGGCATTAAGAAGGTTGAAAACCACTGTTCAAAAGGTTGATGAAAGCTCCCCCAAATTTTACTGTATCAAGTTGATGCCAGCTCATAGAAACAGGGTAGGACAGGGTAGAATTCTACTACTCATAGGACAGGCTCGAACTGGCCCTTTGAGTTTCCCAAGACTGTAACTCTTCACCGGAATAGAAGCCCGCCTTTCTCTTGGAGTGGCTGGGGTGGGGGGTGGGGTTTGAACCGTGAACTTGAATTAGCAACCTAATTGGTAACCACGAGTTGCCACTTACCTTATTCATAGGTGAGCATCTTGATACATTCACTTGTTTATGGACAAGTTAAGTTTCAAAGAGCAATCTGACATTTGTGAAAATGGAGGATGACAACATCATGACTGACTGCCAATTGCATCATTATATAACTCCCAAACCACTGAGAATCATGGCCTAGCCAAGGTGACACATTATTGTTTTTGTTATTATTATAAGGCATATTAACATGCTCTTATGATATTGTTATTATTGTTAGGTTCCTATTGAGTTAGCTCAGACTCATAGCATCTGCACAACTTCTATGAAGAAGCCTATTGTTGCAGCCACTGCATGCCATTATTCTTTTTTTTAAATTGTTTTATTGGCTCATACAACTTATCACCATCCATACATTGTATGTCAAGCACATTTGCACATTTGTTGCTCTCATAATTCTCAAAATATTTGCTTTCTACTTGAGCCCTTGGTATCAGCTCCTCATTTTCCCCTTCCACTCCTCTCTCCTTCATCAACCCTTGATAATTTATAAATTATTATTGCTTTGTCATATCTTACACAGTCTGATGTCTCCGTTTATCCAATTCTCCATTGTCCGTACTCTAGGGAAGAGGGTATACGTAGATCCTTATAACTGGTTCTCCCTTTCTACCTCACTTTCCCTTCAGCCTCCCAGTATCTCTACTCTCACCACTGGTTCTGAAGGGATCGTCTGTCCTGGATTCCTTATGTTTCCAGTTCCTATCTATACCAAGGTACATCCACTGTTTTACCCAGACTTGTAAGGTAGAATTGGAATCATGATAGGAGGAAGCACTGAAGAACTAGGGGAAAGTTGTATGTTTCATCTTTGCTACACTGCACCCTGACTGGTTTGTCTCCTCCCTGCCACCCTTCTGAAAGGGGATTTTCTATTACCTACAGATGGGCTTTGAGTCCCCAATCTGTACTCCCCCTCATTTATAGTGATATAATTTTTAGTTCTTTGATGCCTGATACCTGATCCCTTCAATACATCATGGTCACACAGGCTGGTGTGCTTTTTCAATGTTGGCTTTGTTGCTTCTGAGCTAGATGGCTGCTTCTTTACCTTTAAGCCCTTAAGACCCTAGACACTATCTTTTGATAGCCAGGCACCATCAGTTTTCTTCACCACTTTTGTTTATACATACATCTGTCTTCAGAGATCATATCAGGAAGGTGGGCACAAAATGATGTGATTTTATGTTCTTTGATGCCTGATACCTGATCCTTTCAACACATGTGGTCACACAGACTGGTGTGCTTCTTCCATGTGGGTTTTGTTGCTTCTGAGCTAAATGCCTGCTTGTTTAACTTCAAGTCTTTAAGACCCCCAATACTATATCTTTTGATAGCAGGCCACCATCAACTTTCTTCACCACATTTGCTTATGCACACCTTTCTCTTCAGCAATCATGTTGGAAAGGTGAGCATCATGGAATGCCAATTTAATAGAACAAAGTGTTTTTACATTGAGGAAGTACTTGAGTGGAGGCCCAAAGTCCATCTGCTATCTTAATACTAATACTATATAATAATCTTAATAATCTTATAATATATAAGATTAATATAATATATTAATAATTAATAATTAATATAATATAATATAATATAATAATATTATAATATATAATAATAATATAATATTATAATATTATATAATATAATATAATAATAATATAATATATAATAATATATATAATAATAATCTTAATACTATAAATATATGCATGTAGTTCTATTTCCCCATCATCATATATAAATATATTTACCTGTGTACATGTCTGTATATAGACCTCTATAAATGCCCTTTGACTCCTATTTCTTTCCTCTATTTCCTCTTGTTCCATTATCATGCTCAGCTTTCTTTTGGGTGTCAGCAATTTCTCAGTTACCTTACTCTTGATCAATCACTTGTTGTTCCCTTGTCCCTGGGTTGGTCAACACCACTTCCTTTTCCCCACCTCCCCTTCTGTCATATCCTCCTCCCCTCCCCCCCCAATAACGGCCCATTGTTTTCTTCTCCACATTGTTTATCTAGCCTATCTTATTTAGATAGACTTGTAGAGATAATATGCATAAAAAAGACAGCAAGATGAAGTGACAAAAAAAAGGACAACAACAAAACCAATGTCCAGAAAAATATACATAAATAAAAAAATAATAAAAAAGAAAAACCTGTAAGTAGTTCAAGGTCTGATTTTTGACCTCTAGGAGTGTCCTCCAGTCGAGTCTGATGGGATACCACGTCTTGGCCCAAGAGTCTATCCCTGGCAGTCCCTCAGGACCTCCATGCTCTGCTCCCTGCACTGTTCTGTTGCATACCCTTAGTGTTTTGCCTTGGTGTGGTGGGGTCAGACTGAGTGCAATCTCATCATTGTGTCTCCAGAGTTGTCCCCTGTAGGACCCTGGGTTAGCAAGGGAAATCATATCTCTCAGTGGGGCTGACCATATAGTCCTCTCTGTGCATTGGCTGTTCTGAGCAAAAATATCATCATCAAGACTTGGTGGTCCAGGATGCACTCCACTCTCTTTCTTCCCCTTCATTTGTTCCCATGTGCTCTGGTCAAACATGTCCTTTTCCCTGAGCTGCAGTTCCAGTGCTGTCCTCTAAAGAGAATTATTCTGGGAGGAGGGGCATCTGTCCACATAGTTGGGATGGGACTGGGCCCTCAGACCCCACCACTGGCTCCTCATAGATACCATTATTTTTGCCTCATACCTCTGCATGTATTATTGCCAGACATGGCATTAATGTACAGGGCAATCAGGTTGTAGATTTTTTACTATTATCATAACCATAAAATGCCAAGTAATGAAGTGAAGAATAGTTATCATGCACTTACTTGGATAAAAAGAATGGAAATTTTAAGGCTTTACATTCATATTGCACTTGCCAGATTTACATGTAAACCTACAATTTACTTACACAATGGCAACTTATGAGAGGGTCTGTTTCTCTGTCTTATTACTGTTTCATACTTACACTAATATTTTGTCAAAATTAATACAGCATAGTTTCTGGATGATGATTAAAAGAAAAAGGATGTCTGCTTAAGGCAGGCATTCTCCATGAACAACTTCACATAAGACAGGTGTTAATTTCTTCAGTTTTCCAAGTGGATATTAGAAAAGTGATACAAACTGGTCAAGACCAAGTTTGTGAATTTTTTCGTACAGTTCAGAACATATTATAGCACATGTTAGGAAATGCTTGTTGAATTGACAACTTTGAAATTCAAGCCTGATTCCCAAGGGGTGGTAGACAGAATTCCTGGGTGATGCCAAATCATTAAGTGGTTGGCTACTAATTGAAAGGTTATTGATCAGCTCCACCCAAAAACTCCTCAGAAGAAAGCTCTCACAAATTACTTAAGAAATATCAGTATTGGAAAACCTATGATGTGGTTGCCATGACCTGGAATTGATTTGATGACAATAGACAAACACCCTATTCCCCACATATATATTTAAGGGATTCGCTGGATGGTGTATATGGTTAACATATTTGGCTACTAACTACAAGGCTGGGAATTTAAATACCTCTGAAGAAATATCTGCCAATTTATTTCTGAACACATGGGGTCACCTCAATGTAGCTAGTTAAAAAAAAGTGTCTACACCCTAATCTCACTCCAAAATCACAGTGACCCTAAAGGATAGGGGTGATTTGCCCCTGTGGTTTTTCAAGACTCTAACTTTACAGGAGTGGCAGGTCTCATTTTTCCTTCTGCAGTGTAACTGGTGGTCTTGAACTGCTGACCTTGCAGTTAGCAGTCTCTCTTAAAGCTACCGTCCCGCTAGAATCTGTGAATGTGTTACTCCACATGCATTTTCAGGGAGGGGATTACCCTGAGACATACAAAAATTACTGATGTTTTTGGTTGATCAGTAGGTCCTTCTCCCATGGTTCCTCTCTCTAAGGAGACTTGACCCTCCAATCTTCAGATTAGCAGATAATTGATTACCTGTCTGTACCATCCAGGGACTCCATACAGTAATAGATTATCTGGGGGCACAGCAGTTACAACCCATGAGTTTTCCTGTGGGAGAAAGATGTGGTCATCTGCTCCTGTGAAGATAGTCTCCAAAACCCAAAGGAGAATTTTAACTCTGTGATAAAGGACTGCGATGGGTCAGAATGGACTCCATGACAGCGGATATTTTTGTTTATTTGAGGTTGGGAGACTACATAAAATTTCTTCATGCTTCCCTGCTGTGGGATTCTGTATACCTATTAAAAGTTATATGTGCAAAGATACCCAATGGAAAGGACTAAATTTCGAAAGTGCAGCAAGGAGCTCTGCAAAACATTAATGATCCTATTTGCCTAAGAACATCATCAGAGTATTTTCTTTGAACACACAGAAAAGCCCTGGAATGAAACACAATCTGTCAACAAAAGCAATCATCTTTGGGAAGTTGAAATACATGGTCAGAGTTGGGTTCAGAACTTTATACTTCAGTTTATTCCCATCTATTCTGTTTGCTTATTATTATTATTTTATCATGAATTATATTGTTTCTATAATAAGAACAAGAGAACTTCCCAGGTACTGTGTAAACACTTCAACATGAGACAAATGTTGTCTTGTGATAGCTCGAGTTCATATATGTGGGGTGGACAACAGTTAGTTTCAAATGTTGGCATCCAGGGAAATCGGCTATGTAAATTCTGTCCGTCTGTGTCTAGATATTGCAGATATGCTTTCACCCAAAAAGTTTTCATCAGAGGGTGAAGGGATTATTATTGTTTTTCCTACTTCACTGTCATCGAGATTGCCAGATCTTCCCTTACTTCTTAGACTGATCCTTCTGGGTCAGTTGGCCAAGTTTCAGATTGGTTGATGATGACACAAGGCAGCAGTTGCCCTTTGGCCACTGGCATCAGACTGGGGATAAGATGAAACTAGGACTTCTCGACAGTTCAATCCCTATTGGGCCCTTTGCTGGCATTTGCATGTCTAGCACAGGTATACTGAAACAGAATCTACATTTTAACAAGGCCCCAGGCATTCTCACCTGAGATAATCTTAGCATTGCGGTATTATAACTATCAGAGATTCTTAGAACAGCTCCATAGAGCAGGGGTTCTCAATCTTCATAATGCTGCAACCCTTTCATACAGTTCCTCGTGTGTGGTGACACCCCCCAACCATACAATTATTTTCATTGCTACTTCATAACTGTTATTTTGCTACTGTTATGAATCCATGTAAATGTATGGTATGCAGGATGTATTTTCATTGTTACAACTTGAACATAATTAAAGTATAGTAGTTAATCATAAAAACAATATGTAACTATATATTATGAAATATTTATTTCTAATTACAAATAGATGACATTTTGTCTTGAAGCATGGGTAACAGTCTTACTATAACAACAGTCAACTACATTGTTACATTTTGTGACAGTAGGTGTAAAAATCCAATGTCAGTGTAAAAGTTGAGATAGCTTCTTTCTCATCAGAAAAGAAGTTCCAAGAAGCAGAAGGAAGATAATCTTCCACAACAAGTCTGCTTCTGTATTTAGACTTGATAACAAACAAACTGAAAAACCCTGTTTCACAACGATAGGTTGGTGAAACTGGAAGAAGAAGGGGCAAGACCATCTCAGACAGAACAGAATATGACTGCCAGCACTTGATCCAGGCTTTTGTAACTGGCATTGTAGAGAAACCAGTTCTCGCTGCATCGCTGTTAATACATTCAATGAACTCCTCTTGCGCTGTCTCAGGAACATCTTCAACTTTGACTGTGAATGGGTTTCTGTGAATGGGCAGTAGCTGCTTTTAACAGCAGCTTTCAGCCCAGCAGTTTTTTTTTTCTACCCAGAAGCTGCTCTCTACACATGTGTGACTGGTCTGCCTAAGTACATTATGGCACCCTCCTGTCACATACACCTGTATTTGTATGGGGTGTATGTCATGGGGTTGGTGCGAGGATATCATCATGCTGTGTACTCCTATGAGGGTGCATCTGCAGCCCAGCAGCTTTTTTTTTTCTACCCAGAAGCTGCTCTCTACACATGTGTGACTGGTCTGCCTAAGTACATTATGGCACCCTCCTGTCACATATACCTGTATTTGTATGGGGTGTATGTCATGGGGTTGGTGCGAGGATATCATCATGCTGCGTACTCCTATGAGGGTGCATCTGTATGCAGGCAGACCCACCGGTAGATGCGTAGGGGAGTGGTCTCTTGGTTCCCAAGACTATAGGAAATATGTGTTTTCTGATCGTCTTAGGCATCCCTCTGCAAGTGTTGTTTAACCGCCAAAAGGGTCGTGGCCCACAGGTTGAGAAACATTGCCATAGAGGTTTTCAAAGGAGACACCATCAATATTCACCAGCACATTAATGGAGTGGGATTTCAGAAATGTGACCTTCTGGCATTCAAGGAGATTCAGGAGTTTGCTTTGAAGAAGATGTGAACACCTGATGTGTACATGCTCACCAGGCTTTCAACAAAACTGTCTTCCTCAAACAAAGAAGGAAGGTTCCATGTTGTATCAGTGTCGTGAAGGTGAAAATTCTAACTCTGAAAACAAGCAGCCATGTAAGTAAAATTATCAACCAAGTCCACATGGAGGAAGCACACCAGAACTTGTGGTCCAAGGATTGTAAATAATATATAAATGGAAAGGAAGGAATGATAGTGGAGTTTTAATTGTGAATACCTGGTTTGCAGAAGGCAAATTTGGAAAGACAACAACGAAAGCCTCAAATTTGTTTGCAGCGTCCACACATGGACGAAGTCTCTGATGAATCACCTGTGATCATAATCCAGGGTTGTGAATAGCGTTCTTATTAGACAGAGAGCATTGTGGAGAGCGATGATAGGAGGTATAGTTAGGTCAAAATGTAATATCTTAGAACAAAGTGTTCTTGCATTGAGGGAGCACTTGGGTTAGTGCCCAAGGTCCACTTGCTACCTCAGTACTCTAGATATATATTCTTAGATTTATTCCCTCCTTATCATAGATTATTATATTTATGTATGTACATGCCTGTGTTTAGACCTCTGCAAGTGCCCTTTGCCTTCTAGTTCTTTACTCTATTTCCGTCCATCTCCCTCCTGTTCCACCATCATGCTCCACTTTCACTGGAGTTTCAGCACTTCCTCTCAGTTACATTACCTTTGCTTAAACCCTACCAGACCCACACCACCCTCCCTGCCACCGATCCAGACCACTTATTGTCCCCCCCTTCATGAGCCTATCCATGCCCCCTTTCCCCCCTCTCCCCCCGTGCCCCCCAGGAACAATCGGACTCATCGTTCTCTCCTCTTGACAGTCTAACCAGGAGTGCTCTCTTCTTGATTTGGTTCATTTTGGTGGGGGCCAGTCCGCATTGCTTCCCCACCACGTGACACCCGAAATGTCCCCCGTCGCCGTCTGCTTCAGTTGGAAGAGTGTGATGCATCTTGTTTTTTACAAGCCCAGTCCTTTCTGTAACTCATTAGGTCCCTGCAGGAGTGTAGTCCTTTGAGCATACTGTGCCACAGTGGGACTAGACCAGCTCTTTTTCTCTTCCGCCCTTCTTGCCTTTCTCCCCGTGGGTGTGGCATGCTGGCCCCTCCCTCAACGTATTCTCTGCCACGCCCACTTCCTGGGAGGGGGCCAGTCTGGCTCTGGTTGTGTTGGGCCCAGTAGCTCTCTCTTTGCAGCATCCTTCCATGTGTCCATGCTGTCCTCATGGTTCGGTGGTTCAAGGTAGGATCTTCATGCCCACTCCAGCTTCTGTGGAGACAAGACTGGTACTCTCCCCCTGGGTGGGTTAGTGCCCTGTTCCCTCTGTTATCCTTTCACTTTTGAACTCTCTTTTTTCTCGCTTCCTTCTCGTCCTTCTCCCATTACTGTGTTGCACCCAGCATGTACCTCCCTGGGTTTGGTCCACTCTCCTTCCCTTACCCTAAATCTCAGTCCAACTGTTATGATATAGGAGTCTTCTTTTCTATACCTACCATACTGGTTACACTTACCTCAGGGGACTCATACAGTAACTTTCCTTTTGTGATTGACTGACTTTGCTTAGCATAATTTCCTCTAGTATATGGTATTCCATGGTACTCACTGGCCCAATACAATCACTGAAGTAAAATGGATGCATAAGCAAATGTGGTGAAGAAAGCTGATGGTGCCCAGCTATCAAAGGATATAGCGTCTGGGGTCTTAAAAGCCTGAAGATAAACAAAAGGCCAGCTAGCTGAAAAGTGACCATGTCCACACAGAAGAAGCACATCAGCCAGTGTGTCCATGAGATGTTGAAAGGATTAGGTTGCAGGCATCAAACAGAAAATGCCATATCACTGTGTGTGCACCTTCCCGAGGCGTCCACTGAGGACATGTGGGAGCATGAACAAGCGTGGTGAAGAAAGCCGATGGTGTCCAGCTATCAAAAGATCTAGTGTCTGGGGTCTTAAAGGTTTGAGTGTAAACAAGCAGCCATCTAGCTCAGGGGCAACAAAGTCCACTATAAAAGAAGCACACCAGCCTGTCGATCATGAGATATTGAAAGAATCAGGTACCAGGCATCAAAGAACAAAAAACATATCAATATGTGCCCACCCTCCCAATATGATTGCTGAAGACAAATGGGTACAGAGGCAAACAGAATGGAGGAAACAGATGGTGACCAGCTACCAAATAATAAAGTGGCTGGGGTCTCAAAAGCTTGAAGATAAACAAGTGGCTGTTTAGCACAGAAACAGCAAAGCCCACATGGAAGAAACACACCAGCCTGTATGATCGAGAGGGGTCGAAGGGAGTATCAAGCATCAAAGAACAAGAATCACATCACTATGAATGAGGGGGAGAGCGGGGTGGGGACCCAAGGGCCACTTACAGGGGTGTTGTGGGGAGGAGACAGACCACTGAGGAGTGAGGTAGCGATGAAGAATACATTTTTCCTCTAGTTCTGAAGGCTCCCTCCCCGCAACTATCATGGCCCCAATTCTACCTTACAAATCCAGCTGGACTGAAGAAGGTACACTGGTAGAGATGGGAGCAGGAGATATGGGAAACCCAGGACAGATGAGCCCCTCAGGGCCAGTGGTGAGATTGGAGGTACCGGATGGGTGGAGGGAAGGTGGGGTAGAGAGAGGGAGTCAACTACAAGGATCTACACATGACCTCCTATCTGGAGGACAGACATCGGAGGAGTGGGTGGGGGGAGAGGTCGGGCAGTGTAAGATATGGCAAAACAATAATAAATTATAAAGTATTGAGGGTTGGTGGGGAAGGGAGAGCAGGGAAAGAAGGGAAAGGATGGGAAGCTGATATCAAGAGCTCAAGTGGAAAAGTGGATATTTGTAGAATGATGATGGTAGCAGGCATGTGAAGGTGCTTGGCACAGTATATGTATTCATGTATTGTGAAAATTAATGTATAAGCCCCCGATAAAGTGATTTTAATAAAAATGTAATATATTATTATTTGATCTCCTTTTTGACCCATTTAAAATTGTTTTAGTTTTTTAAAATAAGGTGAAGAGGAAATATATGCATTAAGCTGCCAGGAACCCCCTATTGCCTTGCTATCATGCAGACCGCATGGGAAAGTGGATTATTGCAGAAGGAGTTAAGTTAAAACAACATATTATCATTTGATTTCACATTTGACCCATTTTATTTATTTATTGAATCATTTTATTGAGGACTCTTACAACAATCCATACATCAATTGTATCAAGCATATTTGTACATATGTTGCTATCATTTTTTAAATACTTACTTCCTGTTTGAGCCCTTGGTATCATCTCTTTTTTCCCTCACCCTACACCCTCGTGATGCCTTGATAAATGACAAATTATTATTGTCTTTATATCTTACGGTGACTGCTGTCCCCCTTCACCTTGGTTTATGTTGTTTGTCCCCCTGTGGGAGTGGGCAGCAATTATGTGTTAATCATTGTGATCTTTCCCCCCCTCCTCCCCTCAGCTTCCTGCCTTCCCTCTACTTTCTTGGTATCCCTACTCCTATTTCTGTTCCTGAGGGGTTTATCTGACCTGGTTTCTGTGGGCAGGACTGAGGTCATGATAGTGGAGGCTGAGAAAGCCTCAAGGAATCAGAGGAATATTGTATGTTTCATTGGTGCTATCCTGCCGTCTTGGTTGACTCATCCCTTCCTTACGACCCTTGTGTGAGGGGATGTCCTATTGTCTACAGATGGGTTTTGGGTCTTTGTTCTGACCCTCCTCATTCTCAACAATATGTTTTTTTAGGTTTATTTTGGATCTTCTAGTGCCTGTTACCAGATTCTGGCAACACCTCACGCTTGCACCGGCTGGTGTGCTTCTTCCATGTCCTTTTGACCCATTTTAAGTTTGTTCTATTTTTCAGTATTTTCTACTTTCTTTTTTTTTTTTTTTTTCTGAGTGAAACAAGGCAAAGTTTATTAAGAACAGATATAAGAGGAAAAGGTAAGAAAGAGGAAAAGATAACGAGTTCAAACCCGGACTACAGCATGACCACGCAGGATCAAACTGAAGCCTCTACTTTCTTTATGATTGAGGTTTTTCTCTCTTTTACTTTGCTGTTGTTGTTAGGTTTTTTTTCCCAGTATATATTTCTGTATATGAAGACCAGGATAGATAAATTTATAGTGATAGTAACCAGATTAATGCTTTCTTGGAGTGGCTGGGGGGATTTGAGAACTAATAAAGAGTACAAGAAAGAAGAAAATGTTCTAAAATAGATTTTAGTATTATATAACTCTTTATTTAATTTGTTTTACATTTTAAATTTTTTCAGTTTTTTTAAAAACCATTTTATTGGGAGTTAATACAGATATCATAGCATTCCACAGTTCAGTCACATCAAGAAGTATCGTATGATTTCCACTCCTATCAGTTTCAGAGCACTCTTTTCCTTCCTGAACTCCTTGACATCAGCTCCTTTTCACCCTCCTCTCACTGTATCCCTCAGAAAAACAGAATCTATTTGTTTTCCAGATAGGTTTGTCAACCCTGGATTTCATAGGCTGACAAACAGAAAAAACACATATAACAAAAATTCGAGAGCGACCTCCAATGACATAACATATCTGAGATTGAGCCCCAATATGAACGACAGCAACAAAAAACCCCGCAGATAATCTTGAAAACTAGATCACGCCTAACATGCATCAGAGGGGGAATTAGCTGACAAGGTTTGAACTATTCCAGTCAGGTTAATCATTTTGATCTTTATAGTCATCTCTCCAACGCACTCTGTTGAGTAACCACTTTCCTTCCACCCTTCTAGTGTGGATAGGCGGAGATCACTGGAGGTTCATTTTCCATGTAGATCCCACAAATGTATCTTGGACTCTCAGTGTCACCTATAGCCTTCTGCAAACCAGATTCTTGCAATTTAGGCTCGCAATATTACCTCCTTAGGCTCTACAGTGACTGGCTGCACAACTCTTCCAGATGTGATTGAACTCTTAAATTGTATGATATGTGGATTAAGTTAATAATAAAACTATGTAAAAAACATTCTAACTTGGTTTGTTGGTTTCCTTTGTACCTGTCATAATTTACCAAAATGATGTGGATGAAACCTAGCAGCTGTTTATCACACAAATAAAATGGAGTTGTAAAATGGAGGTAGGGTACAAACAGTATAGTTTTAGCAACATTTCCCCATAGATTCCTGTCTTATAAATGTCAATTTTAGCAGCACCTACCAACACGAGAGTATTTATTTAAAATAAAATACTTTTACTGTTGGACAAAGCATCCAGCATTAAGGGGTGGGGGAAAGGTTAAGTTTGAAGCTGAATACAAAAGCCAATTACTTGCTCCTCTTTGTAATGATAAGTAGTGTTTTCTGAAAATGATAGTGGTTCCAGAGTATCTATTTTTGTTTGTTTGTTTTTGGGGCATCACTGCCCTCTGGTGGTTGTGGGAGCTGCCAGCGCTGCTCCTAAGAGCTGCCGCTGGATTTCCACCGCCAAGCCCATGGGCTGCAGTCCTGCACTCAACCACTTACCACTGGGGCTCAACTCCTAAAGTATCTTTAGATACTCGCCTAAATATCTGCTGTGATGTCAGGGCACAGATGGGCGTGAAAAGCATCGGCTACAAGCCTTCTAACGCTCTTCTGGGTTTTGAGGTCCACAGTGGGTCCATGGGTGCATTTGGCTTACATTAATGGCCTGCCAGTGAGGTGACCTGTGTATTAATGCTTTTTCATAAAGTCCACTGAGGGAAGATTTAGTGTTTGGTTAGCTAATTAGTACTCATGGCGATTGAGGGAATTTAATCATGACACTAATCTTCTTTCCTGGAAATACATATTT
The DNA here is from genome assembly GCA_004026705.1 of Nesogale talazaci. NCBI lineage: Eukaryota > Metazoa > Chordata > Mammalia > Afrosoricida > Tenrecidae > Nesogale > Nesogale talazaci. Next base: position 184,813 of record PVJH01001149.1, on the reverse strand, counting down.
TAGAAGGCTCTAATTAAAATAAAAATACTTTTACTGTTGGACAAAGCATCCATCATTAGGGAGGAAAAAAGGTAAGACTGAAGCTGAGTACAAAAGCCAATTACTTGCTCCTCTTTGTAATGATAAGTAGTGTTTTCTGAAAATGATAGTGGTTCCAAAGTATGAGGCAATTAATCTTTTGTAGGGATTTACGAGGAGCTCAGAGGAAGGTCTCCCATGCATAAATAATATTCAGGGCAAGTAATCTTTCTGAGATGTGTTTTTCCTTTTATTTATTTACTTTCCTTTACAGTTATTTCTTTTGCCTTTCTTTCAGCCTCATAGTGAATACATTCTGAGAAGGCAGTGGAAGGCAGACTGGGCTATGTAAATCGTCGGGCCCAGCACATCGTTGCAACCCCCCAGCCCCTTGTTCTAAGATTACTAAGAATTTTAATATGGTGACAGCAGACTATTGAACCAAGTGTGAAGGCCCTTCTGCATGGGCCCAGAGGTTGTGAGCTCTAGGACGATGGAGCGGTGAGTGCTGACTGTCTTCTTCTAACTTCTTTACCAGATATGGAGTGACAGTCTCTCACGGGGGAAGGAAAGTGGGGAGGGAAGAGGATAGTTTTCCAAACAGCTCAGTCACACAACCAGTTTCAATCTCAACTCTTGGTGACCCCCAAGCGGGACAGAGTGGAACTCTGCCACGTTTTCAGTGGCTGGCAGACCACCAAGCCTTGCTGCTGAGACACCTCTGCGTGCACCTTCACACCCAACCTTCACATTAGCAGTTGCGCGTGTGAACCATTTGTTTGCTGCCCAAGAATTCTTCTCAAAATTTAGATTTTCTTTTTATTTATTTCCCCCAATTGTGGTTCTGTTTACAGTTGTGCAGGGTGGTTGAAAAAGATGTTAACTTTGGGAATGAGTACTGGGTCATATTGCCTGAGTGACCTAAGACTTACTACTAAAATTATTTATCGGCATTATATGGAATGGAGCACTTAAAACAGATGTTAAGTCTGTCAATTTTAAGTAATGTGTAGTCATGTCATATAAGCAGATGCCATAATGAGATGATTATTATAAAACCTCAAATAACAGCGTTTTGCTGCCCAAAGTTCAAACCCAAACAAAATCCCTTTGGTTTTCATCTGTCAAGTACAACCAATGCTGTTGTCCGGCACTGTTGACGCCTCACGGCACTCTGCACAACAGGACAAAACACTGCCTTGTCCTGTGCCGCCGTCACAATCGCGCCTCTGTTGGAACCCACCGCTGCAGCCCTCTGCGTCCATCCAGGTTATCGAGGCTTTCCCCCTTTTTCACTGCCTTTCCACTTCTCCAGACCAGAAGGCCAGATCTCACCATCTTTGTCTCTCAGCAGCATTCTGGCTACCCTTCTTCCAAGTTAATCGATGACATCAGGTAACAACAACGACAAAAACCAACCACAGAGATGGGTGCGTTCATCGTGATGGGAGTTGTACGGGCCGCCAATGGGATGATTAAAAAAAAAAAAGGAGGGGGTAAAAAACTTATCCCAAGGGCTCAAGTAGAAAATATTTGGAAGCAAAGATGACAACATGTGCTAGATGTACAAATGTGTACATCTACATGTACAAATGTGTACATGTACATCTACATGTACAAAAAACATGTACAAATGTGCTAGATGCAAAGGATGGGTTGAATGTTATAAGAGCTGTAAGAGCCCCCAATAAAATTATTGAAAAAAGAAAGAAAAAAGAAAGAGGAATGGAGACAAGAACCAGAGAGGGAGTGGGACAAACAATGGTAGACTGAAGGGTTTGCAATGGCAGAGTTGAAACAAAATGTCAATGCATAGCTAGATGTAAAACTGACCATTTGCTCTGTAAGCCATCACCTCATTACCAAGAAAATGTTTTTAAAGGGAAAAATATGCCATCTTTTATGTAAACTACCTCTTGTGAATATACACTTTAATTCAGCATACATAAATGAAAATATGGCAGGGTACATAAGAAAGGAGAGATACTGGCTTTCTGTTTGGGGAAGTGCACAGCTGGTGAATGAGAATAAGAAGCAAATATCTCATCATTTGAATTTTAATTCTGTTTGTATTTGGTCTATATTGTAAAAAATAAGTAAATTAAATACAAATGGAGGTCAACAAAATAAATTATTATACATTCTATCTCATTTTTTGCCTCCAAAAGATCAATTTGCTAAATAAATCAATCTAAAGTATTTTTTAGAAGTTATTTTTAAAAAAGAAAACTGCATTTTCGTTTTTTCATGACCTGACTTCCTCTTGACTTCAGAGAAGATGATTTTGAGTTTGCTTACTGATATTTTTCTAAGAAATGTCAGCGGGTAAAGGTGCTTTCTCAATAAAAAAATAGGCTTAGGGAATTCAAAGTTAGCTCTCCTCAAAAGAGGAATTGATTATTATTTAACACAAATCTAATCATTGCTAAGATTTTCCTCCATATGATGTACAGCCTTGGCATTTACAGCAGGAATTAGGTATCTTGGAAGCCAAGACAAGCACTTGAAATAAGAGAAAAGAGGAAGCACAAAGGTGGTTTGTGTATCATTAGGTGGAAGTTATTCATTTGAGTTAGCCTTTCAGATAAATAAATCAAAAGCTTGGCAGGTGGTTCTTTACCCAATTCTGGAAAAAATAAAGTAAATGGCATGTTTTCCGTTGATCTCTCCTATGCCGCTTCTAAATAATTCCTTCAGTTCTCCGCCATAACTTTTACCCATGCTGTGGTGTGCTTCCCAGCCCCTCCCCTAACCTCATCCCACCGGGACAGAATCACTCTGTCTTCTCTCTGCTGAAGCCCAGCACTTTTCACCCGGGGCATTCTCTTAAGACCTCTCCCTTTCAAGGTCATTTCTGCTTCGGAGTGCCTACTGAATTGTCATCCAATCACCTCCGATTCAGGACAAACCTCATGTGTGTCACAGCAGAACTTTGTTCCACAAAGCTTAAAATTCTCCCCCGCCCCACTTTTCTCAACAGTGTTTCAGATTCCATACCATTGGCTAAACGAATGACACCATCCACGTGTAATGGCTACACATGGGGCTGCTCACCGCTAGGTCAATAGCTCAAAATTACCAGCCAGCGCCACACGGCAAGAACGAGGTATTCCAGTTCTGTGAAGACGTGTGGGCTCAAAGACTCCTTCCCGGGGCAGTTTTCCCCTGTTGTACAGGCTTTCTATGATTCAGCACTGACTTCATGACAGTCGAAACGATGACCGTGTTCTCTCACATAAAGCAACAATGATTTCCCTAAAGTGAACCAGAGACGCAGGAACCATTGAAGCAGGAAGGGACTAGGGGCTTGCCCTCAGCTCTAGCCCCAATCTAAGAGCAATGAGTTCTCAGGGCTTGTGACATGAGCCTGCCTCATGGCTGACCTCATGAAGATCGCGTAAGATATGGTTGCTGTAGCAAAGTGTGGTGAAGAAGCTAGACCCTGACTGGCTATCGAAACAACAACAACAACAACAACAACAACAACACATCTGGGGTCATAAAGGCTTGTTTTCAAACAAGCTGCCATCTAAGTGAGGTGTCAACTAAATCCACATGGAAGAAGCACACCCACCTGTGTGATCCAAGGATTGTAAATAATCCAAATCTAAGTGAGGGAATGGTATCAGAGCTTAAATTGTGAACACTTGGTTTGCAGAAGGCAATTGATGACAGGGGGAACCCCGAATCTATTTGCAGAGACTACACAATGATCAAGCCTCTGGGGAATTCCTTCTGATGACAGCTGAGGGATATGAATAACCTTGCTAATAGGGAGGAGGTATTGTAAAGTCAACTATGGAGACATAGTTAAAGTCAAAGTGTAATATCTTGGTTTATCTCCCTTTTGACTCATTTGAAAACTGTTCCAGTTTAAAAAAAAAAGGTGGGGGGGGGAATAGACATGGATTAAACCCCTAGTGAATCCCCTCTCACCTTGGACCAGGGATGTGAAATAGCCTTGCTGTCCTGGAGACCTCATTGGAAAGTGGATTGTTGCAGACAGAGTTATGTTAAAAATCTATTACCTTATTATTTGATCTTCCTTATGACCCATTTAAGTTTGTTTCAGTTTTTAATATTTTTTAATATTTTCTGCTTTTCATTCAATTGGTGGTTCCTGTTTTATTTTGTTACTCTTGTTCATTTGTTTTCCAATGCTTTTTCTGTACATGCAATCCAGTATAAATATCTAGAGACAGTAGTTGAATGAATGGTTCCTTAGGGATATTGCGGAGGAGGTTGGAGAGAAATTAGAAGCTAATAATAATGAGTAAAAGAATGAAGAAAATGTCCTAAAACTTATTGTGGTGATGATTGTACAACTCTTCTTGATATGATCAAACTATGAAATTGTGTGATATATGAATTATATGCCAATAAATCTGTTGACAAATTTTTTTGTAAAATATGTGTTATTTGTAGTTTACATTAAAAAAACAATATTGTAATGTGTTTTTGGTGAACATTTACACAACAAGTTGGGTTCCAACTTGGCCATTTGTACTCGCATTGTTCAGTAATGCTGCATGCTTCAACCTAATCTTTAATTGCCTACTGGCTGTTTCATTTCCCGGTCTTCTTTGTTTCTCGAAGGAGTCCTGGTAGTAATTATTTGTTGGGCTGTGATCTGCAAAGGTCAGCAGTTAAAAATCCCCAGCCACGTCACCGCAAGAGATGGGGTTCCTACTCCCTAAAGTGTTACAATCTTGGAAACTCACAGAGGCAGTTCTATTATGTCAGCCAGGGTCACTACGAGTGATAGCAATGAGGGTTACATATATTTTTTAAGTTTATCATCTTTGCTCTAGACTACGTGTTGGCTTTTTGAATCTTAGATCGTCAGGCTTTTCTTTTGGTAGCCTTTTAGGCAGCGGTTAAGTTTGTTAACTGCACCACCTGGGGACTCCTTCCTAGCACTTTTGTTAGGGGCTGTCAAATCAGTTCCAAGTCATAGTGCCTCTATGTACAACAGAACTAGGGTGGAAAATTGGATGGTCATTTTTCAGTAGCCCTGTTTGCTAAGAATGCAGTGAGAAAGAGGGTGTTATCTGCTCCTGTCAAGATTTACAGCCTCGGAAACTCTGTTCAGAGTTGCTAGAAGTCCTCTGACTTCTTGCTTGATGGCAGTGGGTTGGAACTTGACAAAAGTCCACATTTCTTTAGCTTTGGATAAGGATACTGTCTATTATAGTGAGAAGCCTCTGAAATACCTTTTCTCATCCCCACTCTAGCAAGGATGTTGTCAACTGCAGACAAATCAGTTCTGGGTTATGGTGACACATGCACAATGGAACAAAGGAAGTACTGCTAGATAGCTATATTTAGGGATAGCAGTTGTCCCTTCCATACCTGCAAAGGCCCCTGTGCTCCTCTGGGTAGACTAGAGAAACACATTCATAGACACACTCATATGTGTCTAAGAAAAAGCTTTATATACAAGAGCAGTTGAAATTGAGAAAACATCCTAGTCCAGATCAAGTCCAGAAGTTTGGTATTAGCCTACATGTCTGTGCCTATCTAAACAGTTCTTTTCAGACTTATGGAGCACACAAGGATGCCAAATGCAAGGCCATCACAGGCCAGTGGGTGAGAGACCATGTGGGTCCAGTGGAATTGTAAGCATCTCAACACTGGCATAGGTCACCACTCTGGCCTCCAGGAAGGAATACAGGAATTTCCAGGACCCTCAGAAGAAGGCCATCTCACACAGAGGCCTTATTGACTATGACCTGAATGGCAGGCTAGATGCCACCCCATTCACTCTCAATCCTCTCAAATTGACAACAGATTATGTAACTGCCACAGACCCCCTAAAAGAGGTAAGAAATCAGCAACCGTTAGACACCTATGAAGACCACAAACTGAGCATGCTCATATTGAAGCTCCCAGTCAGGTGGGAGGTACACCTGGACGATCCAAACTTAGCCCAGGTTTATGACATCACCCAGGTGGGTTCAACCCAACCAAAGGGATCAAATAATAGCTTGAAACACAACTTCCCTCTGCCAGAACAAAGGTCTGGAGCATGTTCTGGGATGCTCTCTTCTCCTATGCTCTATTACCCTGCTCTTGGTCAGAGGCAGGTTGAGAGAGTCTCCCTCTCTCATTTGGGGCCCAAGGCCTCTGGGTCCACAAGCTCTTAGCCTCTAGGGTTCTTAGACTTCTGGGCTCCTGGGACCCCCTCCCCACCCCAAACCTCTCACTACCTCCTGCCCCAGTTTTACATGTATGAGTGTTCTTTTCCAAGTGGTTGTTGGTTCCCAGTTATGAACCCCTTTGAGACTGTAAAACCTGAAACTTGTCCTGTCCTTCTTAATAACCCACTTGGATGACAAAATTGGCTTCAGCAAGAATTCTTCCATCTTTTGAAGCAAAGAATGGAACAAGGTACTTCCCACTTGAGAAACCTAACTATATTCCCAGAATTTGCTGAGGATTAGATTATTGTGATCTGCAGGTTTTTCATTGGTTCATTTATGAAGTAGATCACCTGGCCTTTCTCTCAAGTCTATCTTAGTTTAGAAGCTCTACTGAAACCTGTTCAGCATTATAGTTATACAAAACCCTCTCATACATGTGAAGTGAGGATTCTACCACAAAGCCACAGGGAAAAAACCCTCAGGAAACTTATGATTTTATATATATATATATATATATATATATATATATGGAATATATATATGGAATATAACAGAGCTAATTAGTCCACACAGCAGTACAGAGGGCTCAGTTCAACTCACTTTTTGTGGAACAGTTAATATACTGAAGGGCCTTCAACTCGGGCCTTCAACCAGCTGGTCCAAGTTCCAGGCAGCAGACATCAGAGTCTGCCCTCAGGCCAGAGAATCAGGGTGGGGCAGCAACAGGAGGAAGAGGCCAGTAGTGTAGGAACATAGTGATGTGGTCAGATGGATCCTCAAGAAGCATGGTGAAGCAGATCTTGATGCAATCTAAAGTTCTAGCAATGCACGCAAGGCGACATGATCCACAGGTTCACTTGAACCACAATAGCACACACAGCACATGGTTGAGGGTTTGAGACAAAGGACTAGGTCCAGCAGCAGAGCACTGGTCCAATTACCAGGGAGAAAGCAGGGAGGGGGCCGGCCTTATTAAACCAGATAGCTTGTCCTTCCAATCAAGCTGCAAACTCTGTCCAAATGTTCCAATGGAAACCTAGTTGACACAATAAACCTGTCACACCACTACTGTCTCAGCTAGCAAGAGTTGTAATTGTTATTTTTAGGTGTCTTGAGTTGGGGTTCCTACTTCTAGCAACCTATGTACAACAGTATGAAACACCATCCTGTCCTGCCCATTAATACAGCCACTGTAATAAGGCATCACAGTCAGTCCATGCACTATATTACCGTCAATCCATGCAATTCTTCTTCTTTAACAAGGCGGCCCAGTGCCAAAAGCAGAGGTGCAAGTCTTTGTGGAGACCTCAACAGGCAAGACCATCAAGAGGCACCAGAGCATTGACTGGTACCTCTGTGCATGAGACGCTGTGGATGAAGCACTTTTCCTCTTGACAACTTGGTGTCTCCTGAAAGAACCTTCCAGAGTCTTGCCTAGGGATATATAGGTCCCCGATGTTGCCAGAGCCATGCACTGGCACTTAGCTTTCCCTCTCTTTCCTACCTCTCTCCAAATTACATGGGTGAGAAAGCAATAGTTTGGAAACTGTGCAGTGTTGATTGGATTCTTATCATAGTGACCTCATAGGACAGAGCACCTCTGTCCTAAATGGTTTTATGATGCGTCTTGGTGGCATAGTGCTTTTGCATTGAGCTAGGAACCACAACATCAGCAGTTTGAATCCAGCAGCTGCTTCTCGAGAGAAAGGTATGGTATTCCAGCTCCATTAAGAGCAAAGTCTCACAAACCCATAAAAACAGTTCCATCCTCTCCTAGAGAGTCCCTTTGAGTTGGAATCGACTTGATGGCAGTGAGTTGACTGTAGATTTTTTTGGCTGTGGTTGTTGTTGTTGTCAGGTGCTATTGAGTAGGCTGTGACTTATAGCAAGCCCATGCGCACCAGAATAAAACATTGCCTACTCCCTCCACCTTTCAGAATGGAATAGAAATGCTCCAAAGTGTCCCTGAGATTGTAAATCTTCATGGAAACAACCTTCTTCATCCTTATTTTGAGGCGCAGATGTTGAGTTTGAACGACCGACTTCTTGGATAATCCAATATGGCTTTACCTCCCTCCCCCCAATTCTTAAGGTGATGCTGCCTGGTTTAAGATTAGGAAAGCACACATCAAGGTTCTATCATTTTACCATACCTATTCACTTTGTAGGCTGAGCAAATATTCTGGGAATAATTCAACATCAAGAAAGGAGAAAATTCACTAACAACCTGTGATATGCATGTGACACCATGTTGCTTGCTGCAAGTAAGGAGGACTTGAAGCATTTACTGTTAAGGGTCAAAATCCTTCAGTAAGGATTACACCACAAAGAAAAGAAAACAAAAGTTCTTACAAATGGACCAATAGCAACATCATGGTAAATGGAAAAAAAATTGATGTTTCAAGGATTTCCTTTCACTTGGACATACAGTCAATGTCAAGCAGCAGTCAAGAAATCAAGTGATATTGCATTGGACAAATCTGCTGCAAGAGATGTTGTTTAAAGGTTCAAAAGCAAAGAAGCCACTTTATACGCTACGGTGTGCCAGACTCAACTCATGGGATTTTCAGCTGCATGTGAAAGCTAGGTAGTGAATAAGGAAAACAGATTTCTTTGCATTCTGGTGTCCGTGAAGAATACTGAAAGTGCTATGGGCTGCCAGAAGAACAAAACATATGTCTAAGAAGTACAGGCAAGATGCTCCTTAGAATTGATAACGGGGAGACTTCATCTCATTTTCTTTGACATATTATCTGGAGAGACTATGGTCTAAAGAAAGATAGCACACTTGGTTAAGTGGACTCACTGCGGAGTCAGTGCGGATTCATGGTGAGCCCCGTGGGTTTCTGACACTGGCACTGCTTCCAGGAGTAGAATATCATGTCTTTCTCTAGCAGAGCTGCTAGTAGTTTTGAACTGCCAAGCATGTGGGTTGCTGCAGCCCAATGCATAACCACTGAGCCACCAGGCCTCCAATGGTAAAGTAGTGGGTCAGCAAAAAAGGAAGAACCTTGATGAGACCCATTGGCAGAGGGACTATAACAATAGGATCAAACATATTGTGAGGATGAGTGGTGTGGTCCATGCTTGGTTCTGTCTTATACAGGGTCACTGAGAACTGACTAGACAGCACCTAATAACAAAAACAACTTGCCAATGTGTCCACAGGCTATAACCAAAGAAGACCAATGGAATTTCTATTCCTAGGAATCTTTTCCAATGCATTAGAAAAAACACAGGTTCTACAACCAGAAAAGTCTACCTGTCAGTGCAGATAAATTACTTGAACTTCAACCTCCACAGCTGTCAAATGGACCTCTTGGCAATGCCTTGAGGATTCACTACGTTAGCCTGATGTATAGTCAGAGAGCCACAAATATTAGGAGGTGGATAGTTTTATATGAAGTTGAATTCTGCATGAACAGAATTTTGATAAACATCGATGTCAGAAAGCAATTGTTGTTGGGGTGGTTTGATCGATGGTGAACTCTGAGGAAAATGTTGCCCAGTCCTGTGTCATCTTCATTATCATTGGTGAATTTGAGCTGATTGTTGTCGCTCATGTGTCCATTCCTGTCATGCAAGGCTTCATCATTTTTGTTGTTTGTCCACTTTACCAATTAGGGTGCCTTTTTCTCCCGATTGGTCTTTCCTGATGATGTGTCCACAGTAAGTTGACATCTTCCCATCTTTGCTTCTGGAACATTCTGAGTATTTATTCTGACTGATGGTATATTCATTGTATATTCAGCCTATGGTGTAACATATATATGTACACACACATATAATATCACAGTTGAAATACACCAGTTCTTCTGTTTTCCTTTTTCTCCATCCAAATTTTGCATGCATGTTAGGTGATTTAGCAACGAGTACCTGCATAATTTCATTAGTTAAAGTTGTAGCTTCAAAGAATTATATTTCATATTAAATTGTCAACATTCTGAGAGAACACTCATTTCCTTCAGTTTTTTTATTCACTGTACATTTTATCCTTGAAACCAGCTTTCATAGTAAAGTACGTGATTAAAATTAAATAAAGGAAGTATATTGGGATGAAACTTGCCCTAATTTCTTTCTCCAGCAAAATTACTATGACTCCAAAGAGTAGAGAATGCAATGAAATAAATGGAAATTGAACATTAACTTTTTTGGGGAAATTTATTTACAGACCAGGGATTTAGTTTGGTTTTAATATAGGTAATATTATTAAAGAGAGAGAACCACTGTATCCACAGGTTCCACATCCACAGATTCAATCAACTATTGAAAATATTTAGGGAGAAGTTTCTTAAAAAGCAAATTAAGTCATCAAAGTAATTTCTTAAAGGCTAAGAAGGATCGTAAAATGCTATTTATAGTGCTCATATTATGCTAGGTGTTAAACATCATCTAGAGATGATTTAAAGTATATGGAAAGATGTGCTTAGGTGACATGCAAATATGTATGTGACTACAAATATACATATGCAAACACTAAGCAATTTAATACAAAGGATTCATGCATCTGTGCATTTTGGTATTCTCAGGACAACTGTATATAAAATGCAAATCAATAAGTTTATGCTTTTCCCAAATATAACACAAAGCATACACATGGACACAGCTATGAAAACCTAATCTTGATTTGTGTGCATTTCCAATTAGTATGCTTCATTATCTTTATCCTAACTGACTTGAATAAATACATTGATCTACCTTGAAGGAATCAACAATAAATTATTATGCAGGCTCTTTCCATTTTTTCATATAGTACTCCTGAACATAATTCTGCAAATATACACAGTAGTTACTCTATTTTGGGGATGGAAGAAATTGCTTGTTGATTTTGAAGAAGAAAATAAATTACCTTCCCACAATATTAGCATGAGTCCCTAATCTTATTAGATAAAGAATTTAAAAATCTCCCAAATGATTCAAGGCAGAGTAATAGCATTTTAATTACTTCACATCATTTCAGGAAAAACAAAATGACCCTCTGGGGTGGATTTTGTCTCGGTAGATAGAATGACTGATGTGGACCTAGGGAATGGCTGCATATTCACCTAGCATATTCTTTTAAAAGAAACACAAGGCTCAAGTCAAATGGGTATATTGAGTAGACTCTGGAGAGGTAGCTATATGGAAGTGAGAAAGGCACCTGTTGGTTATCAGAAGGAAAGGTGACAGTTGGTAAGGACAGAGCAGGGAGAGCCAACTGATTTACTGGTTTCTTTCTAACAGAGCAAGGCGGAGCAGTTTAGTTGTGTAGTATGCTTTCATTATGGGGCAAAAAGAAGGAAAGGAATGGGAAAGGTTTCCTGAAGTTGATTGAGGGAGTAGGCGAGTCACACCTTGACTCAAACCCTGAGGCTGATGGACCCCTCACTCCAGAACTGTGGCATTGGCATTGGTGCTCATTACCATCACATTGTGATGCTGGTGAAGAAAATTGAAAGTACCGTGGACTGCCCCAAACAAACACATCTGTCTGGGAAGAATTAGGGCCAAAGTGCTCCTTAGAGGCAAAAATAGCAAGACTCATCTAACCTACTTTGGACACATTGTCAGGAGAGACCAATCTCTGGAAAAGGACCTCAAGCTTGATACAGCAGAGGGGCATGGAAAAAGAGGAAGACCCTCCACAAGATAGAGGAACACAGGGGCTCCAACATGAGCTCAAACTTCAGAAAGATTGCGAGGATGGTGCAGGACTGGACGTGTTTCTTTCTGTTGTGCAAAGGGTTGATTTTAGTCAGCACCAACTTGATGGTACCTACTGCCACCAGCACCAGCACCACCACCACCACCACAACTGATGAACAATTGCACAAGAGAAATTAACTGATACCTGAAAGAATGCCAGATTTTAAGAGTCAGGCCAAACCCAGTCATCAGAGCAAATCTTGCATAGTCGACTAGAAGTACAGTAGGAAATGAGAGATCCTTTTGAGCTTAGACTATTTATAAATTATGTTCAAAATATTTCTTTGGTGTATTTCATTTGGAAGCATTACTTTTGTCCAAAAACCAAAAGAAAAACAACACTAAACTCATTGCCATCAAGTTGATTTCTACTCACAGTGATCTTATAGGACAGAGCAGTACTGTCCTTTGGCTTTCTGATATTTTAAATTTTTACATGAATAAATAACCTCATCTCTCTCCTGTGGAACCCATGGTGGATTTGAACCATTGACCTTGTGATTAGCAGCTTAATTAGCAGCCCACTATGATACCATGGCTCCTACAGGAATGTGGTCTTAACCAGGAATAATGTAGAGATTGGGAAGGACAGTATGGAGAGAAAACACAGGATTGTTATAAGGAAAAGCTACACTGGACTCATGGCTATCTGTTTATTTATGTCATTTATTGCAGAAAATGGAAGGGAACTCAGAGAACTGCTCAGACTTCCTCCTACAACTCAGAGGAAGAGGAGAAAGGCCCAGATACTAGAATATAGAATTTCAGAAGGTATAAAAATATATTGAAAAGGAATAACCAAAACAAAACCACTAGAGTATTAAAAATAATTGAAAAAAGAACCCTGCTACATTTATGATTTACTTATGGGCAAAATATATGCATATAACTATGGTCAACAAAGGGTCAACCCCCATCTCTATACAATCTGAGGACTTGTTGCTTTATCTTTCCAGAAATGTCGACAGAAGGGGCTTGGAGAATGATGACTCTTCTGCCAGATGACAGGCAGGAAGCTGTATCTTGATGTCAGACAGGACAGAAATATATGACAACAAAGCATCTTCAAATCAATGAAATGGGCCATTAAGATGAAATGTCCGAGTTTTAAGAATGAGTACAAATCACACAACAAGCATGGGAACAGGATAAAAGGCTACTTACTAAAGTGTGTGTGTGTGTGTGTGTGTGTGTGTGGCGTCCTATATTTTCATCATCTACCACACCAAGTGATCAAAGACAATAGAGTAACTGTACATAATTTGGAGAGGAAAAGATGCAGAATGAGAATTTTTATAATCAGCTCTTCTCTGCTGTTCATGGCAGAATGCCGTGGAAAGGTTCTCTGACATACTCAAAATATGTTGCTTTAACATATATCTCTTGAAAGTAATTATATCATTCTGATACCTAAGGAATGAATCAAGTTAAACAAATTAGGAATGTGGAATTTATGGTGTAAAATACTGGTGGTAAACAATTAAATGAGTCATGTTTATGTTAATCTAAATAATGGTTGCTAATATAGGTTACTTTAAAGCACTGCTTAAAAACACTACAAATACATATTATTTAATCTTAAGGAGAAACATGTCATAGGTAAATAAAACATTAAATGATAATAAGCTGGATTGAAAAAGAAAAACTACCGTATATCCGTATAAAACTACCGTATATCCGTATATACCGTATAAAAACTGAGAAAATAAAAATCAGCCGTTCCTCAGAGTAGCGTGAGGGATGTAAATACAGTAATATGCTTGTTAAAAAAAAGAAAACCAACAAACACACAAACAAATTAACAGTAAAATCCCTAATTTGTAGCATTTGCTTATTTCTGTGGTAAAAATATTCTTACACTGATTTTACTCTCCCAATGGGATGTCACCAAATGTGGACTTGGGAAGAGATCCAACCGGCTCTTGTAGGGAAGAGCCAGACGTCTGCAGCACACCCTCTTCATGTGTGTGCACCTCCATTCCAGATGATCACTTACGCTGCCTTACACTCTTGCTACTGCTGCAGCTGCTTCTTTTGGTTCACATTGCTTAGACATATCTTCCTCTCTTATTTTCCTTTTAGCTATTTTATTTAATTTTACTTTTGGTAAATATATTTTAAAGTCCTATTGAAAATTTGCAACTCCCTGACAGATACATTTAACCCAACTACACAACTGGTAGTTATATAATTTTATGTCAACATGATAAATATAGGGTTAGGCTGTCAATCAGGCCTGATGATGCCTCCCTGTGGACGTGGCCTTCTCATTTGGATACTGGGGACATCCTCACTTTCTACCTGGTGGGGGGCAGCACTTTCTCTTTGCTTCACTTTCCTGCTATGTGGGCATTCGGAGATCTTGAGGAGCCGTGTGGAGACCCACACCAGGGCTGAGAGGCTTTCACTGCCATTGGATCCCCAAGACTGTGCACCACTGGTCTGTTATCTTCCTGCATTTAGTGTCATTGCATGTGTTGTGTCAGTCTGAAGAGTAATTTATGGACTAGTCTCAGACCAAGGGGCCAATATTGGACTTGTAGACTTGATCTGGACTGGGCTGGGATGTTTTCTTTATATACAATTACTCTTTGATATAAAGCTTTTCCTTATATACATGTAAATAACTCTCAATTTGTTTTCTAGTTAACCCTGTCTAATACACAATCTATACTTATTGGCACAATGAACATACTTGATCTTATATCTGATATATTGTTTTATTTATTATTATTTATTTTCAATTTTATTGTTTACAGAATATTTTTCACATAGCTTAAATATATGCAAATAAAACTCGAGTCAATTCAATTTACAGCAGTCATACAGCACAGAAAATTGTCCTTTATGGTCTCCAATTTTTTAAAAAAATAATTTTATTGGGGGTTCTTACAGCTCTTATCACAGTCCATACATTCCTTCAATGTGTCAAGCACATTTGCACATATGCTGCCGTCATCATATTAAAAGCATTCTCGTCCCACTTGAGTCTCTGATATCAGCTCCCCATTTCTTCCCCTTCTGTCCCCTGCCTGCCCTCCTTCAGGAACGCTTGATAAGTTATAGATTATTTTTCCATATTTTACATCATCTTCTGTCACTCCTCACTTTTTCAATGTTTATCCCTCCTGGGAGGGGGTTCTAGGTCGATCAATTTGCTCTTTCACTCACCACCCTGCCCTAATCCTCCTGGTATCTAACTCTCCTTGTTGTCCCTGAGAGATTTATCTATCATAGATTCCTGTTTTTAGGCTCTTATCTGTAGCAGTGTGCATGCTCTGGTCTAATCTGATTTGTAAGGTAGAATTGAGGTCATGACAGTGGGGTGAAGGAAGCACCAAAGAAGCAGAGGAAAGTTGTGTGTTTCATCAGTACTCTACTGCACCCTGACTGGCTTCTCTTTTCTATGACCCCTTTGTGAGGGAATGTTCAATTGTTTACAGATGAGCATTGGGTCTCCACTCGATGCCCCCCTGCCATTCACCTTGGGTATGGCTTTATTCTGGGTCTTAGATGTCTGATAACTGGTTTCCATCAACACTTCATGATCACACAGGCTGGTGTGCTTCTCCCATGTGGGCTTTGTTGCTTCTGAGCTAGATAGCCGCTTGTTTATCTCTGATGTCTTGTTTTATAATTACTGTCTTTGTATCAATTTTTGAAGCTTTTCATTTTCATTGTTTTTCTCTCCCATTCCCATAGACAATTATAGTCTCAGAAACCCACAAGGGCAGTTCTACTGTGTCCTCCCTATAAGGTTATTATGAGTCAAAAGAGATTGATGCCAGTGAGCTTTTTGATGTCTTTTTTCAGATCTTCAAGTTTGTTTTCTACAGTTTTTTTTCTGCTTCAAATAATCTCTGATGTGAATGTCAACTCTTCTATTAGGAGCTTTCTACTCCTGTAGAGTTATAGCCTTGGGAACTCATAAGGGGCAGTTCTACCCTGTCCAAAAAGGTTGCTATGGGGGCTGAGCCCCGGTGGCGTAGTGGTTGTGCACGGGACTGTGGCCCACTGGGACGGAGGTTCAGTTCCAGCAGTGGGGCTGGACCTCCTACTCCCACCACCGGAGAGCAGTGATGCCCAAAAAACAAAACAAAAAAACAAAACCAAAAATGTTGCTATGAACCATCAGCCAGTCAATGGCATGTTTGGTTTGGCTATTAGAGGTCAGTTTTCCTTGGATTCTTATTTCATTTATCTCCTTCAGAAATTTTGCCTCCTGTGAGTCTCCACTTATTTTATAAAGGCTTCTTGGTTGCTGTGTGTATATTTACAAATAAGTACTAAAAAATGCTGCCCTTTTAGAAAATTGTTTTTAAGCATGCTTTATCTCTGAACCATTAGGATAATGTTCTTTTTTCCTTATGCTTGAGTACATTTTTATAGATCTCAAATGTGAATCATAATTTTAAGGAAGCAAATTTTGGCATTATTTAATGAATTATTCCACTGAAGTGTTGCTTGTGAATAATAAGATCTATGATTTTTATGATAATGTATTATGTATCTCATGGTAAGAACATGAGGGAAAGTAAATTAAAGGGAAAGTAAATTCTATCTGTTCTTTTGGCGGTGCAGGCGTTTAAAACGAGTTTTAAAACAACATTATCTGTATAACTTAAATTCATCTACCAAGAAGAAATTCTAAGTGAAAAACAGATTACTAGAAGTTTATGTAGAGGGAAAAAGAAATGTTACAAAATTTATTGTGGTGATTACTGTACAACAATCCTTAATATGATTGAACTCCTGAATTGTATGATACATGAGTTATGTGCCAATGAAACTATTTAGAAAAAAACAAAAAAGAATGTAGGTGGAATGAGTCTTTGAGGAATACAACCAAAACAGTTGAGCACTTGACTACGAATCTAAAGGTTGGTTTGAACCCAGCACAGTAGAAGTAAGCTTAGGGTTCTAATTCTCAAAGTTCAAGCCCCAATCATCTTGTAGAGCACAGCGCTATTATACACACGTGGGACTGCTCTGAGTCAAAATTGACCTGGGAGTAATGGTTGTGTTTAAAGATTAAAAAAAAAAAATATGGATGGAAAAAAAATCTAGTGTAAAATGCTCTTACCTAGTGAGTCCTGGTGATGTAATCTTCAGCGTTTGGCTCTAAGGTACTGAGGGTCTCTGCAGGAGAAAGACCTGCAAAACTGTTCCCTGTAAGATGACAGCCCGGAAAGCCAAGGAGGCAGTTATTTCCCGTCACATGGGGTGACACTCCATTGAAAATGGATTTGAATGCACCTCATAACAGCACCCGCTGTTGAAATCAACAGAGCTAAATTTTACTTGAACTTTTTTTCAATATCCCGCTTAACATTGGATGATTTTGTCCTGATTTTTGACACTTGGGGGTTCTAAGCGCCCGGAGCCCTGTGGGTCCTGACAGACCCACTGAGTGATAAACGCTCCCAAGGAAAGAGGGGCAATTGCCCTCATAGTGGCCTGCCTCTTTCTGCCTTCCTCAAGAACAGCGACTTTCAAATGCCTGAGTTCTAGAAATTTATGAATATACAAATAGCTATGCTCACATATCAGACGTAGCGGAACAACTTAGTACAAGATATATCCAGCTTCCCAAATGTTGTTTGTTTCGAGGTGTTTCTATAGAGAAACAGGAGAGGTGTCTATTTTTACAGTCTTAGGAGGCGCATACGTTTTGGGCGCCGGGCGTGAGAAACACCTGCTGGTGTAGGAAGAGCCAGAAATACTCTATTTTGACTTCAGACCAGTTATCAATATTCCACAGGAGCACCTGTGCTGAGAATTAGTCATTTTATGCCCCCAAACTTCGTGCTGGGCAATTGGAAGAAGGGGCAACTCTTTGTTGCCATCACGAAGGTTGGATGTGCTTCGTCAAATGGCCTGATCCTAGTTCAAACCCACAAGTTGTCCAGAGGTCGAAAGATTTACTGCCTCAGAAACCCTACGTAGGAATTTCCAGTAAAACTTGTTCAGCACTCTAGCAGCAAGAAAGCCTCCACTGACAAATCATGGCTGTGTCTGGGACTCACTGGTCAAGAATTAAACCTAGACCTTCCAGGTACAAGGAAAGGATTCTAGGAGTGAACCACCAATGTCTTCTGGTCAGCTACATAGCCCCACAGTAATTAGGTGGTTTTCTTAAGTTAGATATCTCAGAAACAGACCCAAAGTTGAAAATTTCTGTGTGTATGTGGGTTAATTTGGAGAAGGTGAACAAGGCAGACCACAGAATAAGGAATTGCTTATCAAGTTGTTGCCATTTGCAACTGTAGGTTGCTGTTGGTTAAGCAGTTTATTTATGTCTATTGCCTCTCTGTCCTGAAGTCATCGTGGTAAGCAGTCAGTAAGGAGAGATGGAGGCCAAGATGAACAGGAACAGATGCTAGGAAGGTGAGCAGGAGCTCATGTTGTCTCCGTCTTCATGCCTCCAACTTCGACGATGGTGTTCTCTAGGGAGTATTGGATTCCCTCACCATGGAGCTAAATGCTCACCTGGAACAGGAAGGAAACAGAAAAATTGGAAGAGTCGTTCGAGGAGAAGGAACCAAAGAAGCTGATGGAGGAGAAATAGGAGACTATGGTGGAAGCATCAAAAAAGAAGACGTTGATGAAGGAGGAAGCGAAAGAGGAAGAAGAAGCTGAAGGAGACAGAGCAACTGAAGAAGGTGGAGCTAATGGAGAAGTTGAAAGTGGAGAAGCTGAGGAAGAAGAATCGAAGAAGACATTGTGGAGAAGGAGTTGAAGGAGAAAGAGCCAAAGGAGAAAGAGTTGAAGGAGGGCAGCTGAAAGAGGAAATTTTGGCAGAGAAGTCAAGAAGCCAAGGAGGAAAAGTGGAAAGAGTAAGAGAGAAAGAGAAACTATGGACTCAATTCTGACTCAGGGTGACCCTATGTTAATTCAGAGAGGAATTGCTCCAAAAGCATTTGTTGGCTGTCATCCTCACAGGGTGCCAGTGGTTTGCCATCTACTAGCTCTATAAAACCACCCAGAGGAAAAGGTTTTTCTCTATGGATCACAGTCAAGAAAACTCCACGGAGCAGTTTGATTCTGTCACAGAGAAGGTCGTGTCAGTCAAAGCCCCAACTTGATGTCTGCTAACAACCACAACAAAACAATTTTTAAAGAAGCAGATTGCCAGTTATACTGCTGGGTGGCTTAGAATTATTACTTTGTAGCTTGACAGTTAAAAACAATCCATTTGCACCACTCAAGGGCTTTAAAGAAATGTAGGAAGGCCTTGCATTCTTGTCAAGTTAGCAGCCCTGAAGGACAGTGTGGCCAACGTGGTTTCATAATTACTCACTTTGTTCCCTCACATCAAAGTCCAGTGAGCAGTGTGGTGGGCAGGCCCATGGGTGGCTGCTGAGAAACTGCTACATTCAGTTTATCCCTCGTGGTGCCATTCCCTCATCCTTCCTGTCACTTTGTCAGTTAGTGCGAAAACTGTTTTCTCTTCCCCTCACTGCCTCGATTGGAGTATTTCCCATTGTGGCCGTTCTAATTCCCTGTCCTCCTTCAGGCTCTGAGACACCCGAATGGCCTCGTGTCCTTCCCCACCAGCTGGCAGAGACAACTGGTTAGTTCTAGTCAATGAACTCTTTTGTCTGGGTGGGAGTATTGAAGCGTCTGTGTGTGATTGGCCGAGCTTGTTGCCTCCTATAGTGAAGTCTCTGTGGAAAAGATTGTAAGCTGACGTTAGGAGGGGAATGCTCAAGACAGATCCCCCAGAGTAAGGCATTTCCTTTTTGTTGTATAACAAAGAACCAAGCCAATTTTCAGTCATGGCGGCCCCTGTGTTACAGATCCATTTATCTCAGGGGGAGAGACAGAGCAGCCACTGCTTCATCAGCTCCGATGGGCAAGCCAGCTGCATTCTCCCACTGCCATGACCCAGAAGGTGGTGGTCCTATCCTGTACGAACTGCTCTACAAGCTCTTCCTGACTGCAATCTTCAGGGAAGCAGATTTCCAGGCTTTTTTTTCTGTGGCACTAGGTGTGGGTTTGAATCAACTTTTAGGCTATCAGTTATTCAACACTGCTCACACAATTCGCTAATCAAAAAATACCAGATTTTGGCATTCTTCTTCTCTGGTCCATCTTAACCAATGTCAGAACCAAGCAAGCTTGCACCTGAGTCTGTTAATAATTGTGACATAGAAATAATAGTGCCCTAGAAAGAAGCAATTTTTCAAAGTTAATACAAATTCTCTTGTACTTGGTTCCATCTGATCCAGACAGAGAACCTATATTGAGTTTTCCTATTAATGACCCAATTAAAGCCTCATAACTTACAGTAATTGGAGGGGAAAAATTCAGTAGTCCTGAATCCTTTCTATTACTCACCAGATTTTGAAAGTTGTGTTGTTTCTAAGTATTCTCAAGGATTCTGGATGAATAATTTCCCTCTTTCCTTCCCAGTCTTCGCCCCCCCCCTGGGTCTTGTTATTCCTTCAGAGTCTATTAAATAGGGTCCCATATTAATAAGGCATAATATATAGAGTTTTATTTATGTCCAAACAGTTCAATGGACAGTTCTCTAGTTATTTACATCCAAGCTAGCAGCCAAACACATTCCTTTGGACTTAACAGAAAATAAATGGCTGATTAATGCTCTTTTTCCTTCCCAATAGACATTTATAGTGCACTTTCCAAATACTGATTTTTGGTAAAAAAAAGAGATGAATGATGAGAGATATGTGCCTGAAGTTCAGGATGAAGTTCAAGCCATGCAAAGGACTTTGAGTTTTAGTCTGAAAACAGAAATTGCAGCCCCAGAAGTGGAGTCCAGTGGAGAGTGTCCTTTCCTTATTTCTCAACGATCCCAGACTCACTGCCATTTAGGTTGACACCGACTTATAGTGACCCTATGGGACAGGGTGGAATTGTCCATGTGAGTTTCCTTAGATGGCAACTCTTTCTGGGAGCAGAAAGCCCTGACTTTCTCCTGAGGGGCAGCCATTGGTTTCAAACTACTGGTCTTGCTGCGAGTAGTCCAGCTCATAACCACTGCACTGCAAGGTAATGTAGCACATCACTAGCAGGTTCAAGAGGGATGCTGATGTGCAATCAGAAAACTTATAGATAAGAAAAGGACAGATGCAGTTGGAGTCTAGGGGTGGGGCAGGGTTGTACCCGAAGCATAGACGTTCCAGGGTCCCCATCTTTAACAGGGCCAGGCTTAAATACATTCCCTGGGTACCCTGCAACACGTGACAGGTTTTACACAAAGGGACAATTCACAATTCTTTGAGGGTATACTAAGGAATATTAACACTTCAACCAAGTTGCTCACAGATGAAGGGGAGCATGAGACTGGGAACATGAAGCAACTGATCAGTGTACAGATTGCTACCGTCTGCAGTTTTTTATCAGGGAGCAGGAGGGAAGTGTCCATTTATCTCAGGCGGGGAGAGAGCAGCCACTGCTTCATCAGCTCGTTGGGTGAGTCAGCTGCATTCTCATGTTCATTCATTGAGAATACAATTAATGACTGGTTGGGTTCTATAATAAAAGAGCTGAGTAGATCCACAAAGTCTAAAATACATACTCTCTGGCCCCTTAAAGAAAAAGTGAGAATGGGGGTTATAAACTTTGATTGGCCATGGCCAGTTACATGTGTCACCTTGTTGGCAAGTGGAAAAAAGGGACAATAATTACTGTGTCAATAACTTCTTTTTTTGGGGGGGGGCATCACTGCCCTCTGGTGGGAGTGGGAGGCCCAGCCTTGCTCCTGGAGAGCTGCTGCTGGATTTGAACCGCCAAGCCGGCGGGCCGCAGTCCCGCACTCAACCACTCCGCCACCAGGGCTCAGCCCGGCAATAATTTCTTTTGTAAAAATTAATACCAAACTAGTTCCAAGGAGTTGGAGATTGAAGCAGTCCCAAATGGCCAAGTCTGCTCCATTGCCCTGCACGCCTGTCTTGGTATACTCCCTCACATGTCTGCATTCTGAGAACTGCTGCGTTGTTCCACAGAAACTCGGAGGAAAGGCCTCAGGTTGTGGTGCGGGCTGTGCTGCTGAGACAACGGTGAGCCAGATGCTGAGTCCAGAGGACAGGCTTCACTCCTGGCTCTTGCTTACGATGAGGTCACACCCTCTGGTTCTCAGGGGACTCATTCTCTTTATTTATTTTAATAGTTTTATTGATATAGCATATAGTATATAGTCCTATAGTTAAGTCGTTTAAAAAAAGAGTTGTTTATCCATCATCACATTCAGTTCTAGTACTCCCCACCACTCCTGCATTCATTATTTGTTTCCTACTTCTCCCCCCAATTAAACCATTGCATCAGTTATTGTCTCTGTGCATCCACCTCTTCTGTGCTTTGCAGACTGGGAAACGTAGTAGAAATAATAATAATAAAAAAACAAACAAAACCGAAATGAAACAGAAAGATAAAAAAATGGAGAGTAAGAAGGAAAAAAAACACCAACAATATTAAAATAAGCCACAGAGGAAGTTTCTGTCGTGGAACAAGGGAGAAATATTTAAACCTGGAGCAAATTCGGGTTGGGTCAAGAGGGGGTCAACTGACTAGGTATCATATTATACTGCAGTTCCATTCATTATAATCAATAATCTCTGTCTGATAGAAAAGCTAGCTGAGTTCCTTGACTGTGGCCAGAGGGGATCTGCTGGAGGCTCTATCCGACAAGGCACTCTGCAGATGGACTTTGGGCTTCCACAATTATCCATAGCCTTCTACAAATCGGCTGTTTTCAATTTAAGCTCTGATGTTTTTTCCTTCCTCATATTTGGAGTTTGGTATGGTCATCGTTGGATCACACAGACTGCTGTGCTTTTTCCTGTGGACTTAGCTGAGGCCTCACTGAAATGACTGCTTGTTTGAATATAAGTCTTTAAGACTTCAGACATTTTGCTGATTGATAACTGGGCACCATCTGCATTCTTCACCACCCTTTGCTGTAGCATACGTATCTTTAGCGATCCCTTCATGAGGTGAGTATTGAGCAGTGCTCTGTTATAAGAACCAATTGTTCTTAAATTGGAGCTAGAATTAAGTGGGCCTCCAGAATCCATTTGTTTGTTCACTGGTTATGAATGACTCGGGTTTCTTTAAAGGTCTTATTATCCTTGGGTGATCCAAACCAACCAAGCAAAAATATCCTGCCCCCACCTCCCAGCCCTGGCCCATTGCCAACAAACAAAACACAAAACAAAACAAAAGAAAAATAGAAAAACCTTGCCAGTCATCCCCCTGAGGTATAAGGTGATTGCATCAATAATTTATCCAATGGAATAAAATTTAAGGACTGTTAAGAAAAGGAGTCTTTGTGAGTATAGTCCACCTGAGAGCAGCAATCCACGAGTTACTGCTTTGTGCAGATTGCATTCTTAAATGATGGCTTTCTGTTTACTTTGAATATGCAGGTTGGTGCTGAAGGAAAATTTCCAGTAATTGCCTATCCAATTAATACCTGTCAAATGATTACAAAGGAAGCATTGATATAGTAAATATTTGGTGGCTCTGGATTCCCTGGACACCCACTAAACCAGGGTCCCACCCAAGGGCCAATGACCACTACTTCCACAGGCTTGAAAGCTGGCATTTGCTTCCTCTCCCATCAGGGTAGTTCTATCCTAAGTCAACAAGCTACAGGTGATTAAAAAATTTTTTTAACAAAGATTTTATTGGCACATAATCCATATAGCATGAAATTCAACAGTTATGAGTGTTCTGATCATTACCACAGGCAATTTTAGAACATTTTCTTCTTTCTTGTTCTTGTTATTAACTCCCTATTCCCCCCAACTTCCTCTGCCATACCACCAAGAAACTATTAGTTCAGTTATGCCTCTAACAATGTACTATACTAGATTTTGTATACAGAAAAACATGCAAAAACAATAATAAGAGATGCAAAAACATACCAAAAAAATCTAACAACAATAATAAAATAAAGCAGAGGCAACCCTTAACAGAAAAGGAAGTAGAAAATATTTAAAAACCTGGACCAAATATAAAATGGGTAAAAAGAGAAATCAAATGACAAGTTGTATCATTGGATTTTCAACGATTCACTTTGCAATGTCCTTTGCAAGGCTCTTCATATTCCTCATCGTTGGTCAGAGGGGATTCACCCTTGCATTTCCTCCACCCTACCCTCTCTCCATCCCTCCAGAAGCTCCAATCTAACCACCAGGCTAAAGGGGCCCAACCATCTTGGTCTCCCTACATCCCCAGCTCCCCTCCCCTCTAGCCCATCTGGATTTGTGGGGTAGAGTTGGGACCTTGATGGTTGGGGGAGGAAGGCTTCAGGAACTAGAGGAAATTTATATGCATCATCACTGCACGGCTGCCCCTCTTTTGGTCTGTCTCCTCCCCGTGACTCCTGTGTAAAGGGGTGACCAGTTACCCACCAGTGGGCCTTAGGCCCCCATCTTGTTCTCCCCCTCATTCGTAATGATGAAATTCTTGTTCTTTGATGCTCTATGCCTGCTCCCTTCAGCCCCTCTTGATCACGCATGCTGGTGTGCTTCTTCCTTGTGGACTTTGCTCTTTCTGTGCTGAATGGTGACCCGATTATCTCCAAGTCTTTGAGAGTCCAGACATTCAATCATTTGGTAGCTGGGCACCATCATTTCTTCTTCTCTGTTTGCCTCTGTATCCATTTGTCTTCAGTGATATCAAGAGTCAATTGGTCCATTGATTTTAGTTTTTGTTCTTTGATGCCTGATGCCAGATTGTTTCAGCACCTCATGATTGCACAGGCAAATGAGCTTCTCCTATGGCTATGCATATGGTCTACACATGTCCTCAGTGAGCACAGTGATATGTGTGTTTTGCCTAGACCTTCCACCACCGTTGTGGCCACACTGGCTGTTATGTTTCTTCTGTGTGGGTGTGGTCTCTTCCCAAGTAAATGGTCTATTGTTTATCTTCAGGCTACAGATGATTTTGAGGTAGGGTCCCGTTCATTTATTCTGTGGCCCTTGCAGGATACTATGTTCCTTATACGGCCAGCATCTAAGGTCATTATAGTGCTTAGTCTACAACATGGATCACTGAGGGCTGGGTAGAAACATTCAAAAATATCTGCCCAGGAACATAGAACTGGGTTTATTCTCCCCTTAGGTTTCCTACAATTATTGTTTAGCATCCCTTCCTAATGTGAGGTTGTGCCTTCTCATTTACCTACCAAACTCACCAATAGACATACAAGTGCCTCCTCTGAAATGTAGATGCTTCCCTCCCCTGTTCTCAACTTGATTATCCAGTTTCAGTCCTTGGAGTGTCTGTTGATTTGTTGTAACCTTCTCTCAATGTTGCATGGCATCAATGGATGACATTCTTTCCCCTTTTCCCTCTTCTTGAAGGAGTGACCCCAACTGATGTGAGGTCTCTTTCAAGGTGGTTCTAATGAAGTGCACATTACTGGGGTGATATATGGTTCATAGTCATTAGGAAGACTTTCTATATCTTTGTTTGGGAATTGATCAGTGGACTCATTGTATGTGCTACAGGATGCCATTTAGGGAATCCTGTTCACAATTACTCACAGGTGAATATAGACGGTATTTCCCCCTACCTTCTTACTAGACTTATGTTGGGAAAGCTAGTTTGATGGGAACTACATTGAGGATCAATGGTACCATCAAATTGATATACAACCTCGACCCCAAGATGATAAACTATTCTTCATTCCCAGGCTACACCTTATTAAAGAACATATGACCTCTGGCAGAATGTTTCTGGTGATCTTCTACTAATCTTAGCCAGCTAGGCATTTAACCAGGTCACTCCTGAAGCAACTTTCCCTTTCAGCTGTAGCATATCCTTCCTTATACCAATTACAAGTAAAAATCACTAAGAAAGTCTCAACTAAGAGTGTGGCTGAAGTCAGATCTTAAGTTCACCCTATTCCTCCTAATTAGCAGATATTCACACCCTTTACTAAAGTCAGATCTTAAGTTCATTCTATTTCTGTTAATTATCAGATAATAACTTCAAAAATGGACTATAACTACAGGTATATGAAATCCAGAATTACAATATAGCACATAAGGGATTTTGGCTGGAATGGCCATAGTAATTGAGTATAACTCACAAACCTGTTCGAATCCATGAAATGTTAGATAGTACCTATAAAGAGATATTATTAATAACTATATATCATATAAGAGCTCTAAGTCACTTAGCTGAATTAGCTGGAAACGGAGCCCTTTTGTCTTTTTCCTCTTCCTCCTCCTTCCGTGTAGCGTCGGAGTGTGGAAGCTGAAGATCTAGCTGCTGTTGTGTGACATCAGAGGGTATTAAGAAGAGAAGTCCCAGTACAAGGACAACCCCGAACACACCGAGCTTGGGGTCATCATGTCAGTGCTGACTCAGAGTGATCCGAGGTAGTGGAGAATGTCAGCAGAATCTAAATTCCACGTTGTCCATTGTGTCGGACAGGGTTCTGTAGAGAAACAAAACCAGGACACTAGCAATTCTTTTTACATATTTATATAGATACAAGGATATATAAAACAAGAAATAAATAGTTGACTAATCTATAAAACAGTACAAACGGCTCGGTGCAACTCACTTGCGTCAGACAACTAGTAGACTGGCAGTTTTTGGAGTCTTGAGGGCCGCCTAGCAGTCCTCTATAGAGCAATTCAGGCTCTCCAGCCACAAGCAGCAACCAGCAAAGCAGGTCACCCACAGGCAGCCAGATAAAGAAGTCTGACAGTCCCCAGCTCAAGAGCTATATATTCCAGGAGCATGACGAAGCAGGGCTTGAAGGAACCTCAACTCACAGCAACACGGTCCACTGATTAGATGTCCCACGGGTAGTGTAGCTTGGAGAGCGAGGCTCAGGATGAGCAAGGCAGCCGGCTGGTCTGAAGATCCAAGACCAAGAGAGCAAGCTCGGGTCTCGCCTAGACATTTCTATCTCTGCCCTTCAATTGATCTCATGTGTTCTTTGGCCATGTTGGCACAACAAGCTTGCCTATCACATCCATCAACTTTAAAAAAGGAGTCCTGGTGGTACAGTAATTCATACCCACGAGTTGTTTTGCATGAGAAAAATGAGACTGTCTGCTCATTCCTATAAGTCACTACACATTGGAATTGACTTGATAGCAGGGAGTTTTGGAGTGATCAACTTTTAGCCTCAATCCGCCTACATCTGGACTTCTTTTATATGAGAGAAAAATCACCCTCTAATTCATTATAGTCTCTATTTTTTCTTAGGAGTTTGTCATCTGTTGGGTTGCTGTGTGCTCACATAAAGATTTATAGCCTCAGAAACACTAGATAGGGCTTCTATGAGTGGGAATCCATTCACCAGAGTAGACTTGCTGAGTTAGACTCTACTCCACACCAGTGGGTTTGTTTTTGGTTTGGCTGAACACAATTCCTGACTGATGCAGAAATAGCTTTCATTGTCAGGAGGGTGATGGGCTTGTTGGCAAAAAACTAATCATTAATCACTGTTGTAATTAAATGTGAAAAACAGCAGTGTTTTATTAAGGGTGAATGAAGCTCTAGTATGAAGTACATAATATTAACAATAGGCATTTGTTGCATGCTCTGAAAACAGCTGCAAATCGTCAGTATTCTAATATGATGGAACACTACCTACAGCAGTTTGCATCTTGGTAACAGCTGCTGGATCAGTGCTCTGTGATTTGTTGGTCGGGTGAGACCAAAACCAAACCCAGCACCACTGATGTCCATGCAGGTTCCTGGAGACCTATAGGACAGAGAAACCCAGCCCCGATGGATTTCCACAACTGACTTCTTTATGGAGGCAGACTGCCTCATCCTTTCCCCTGAGGTGATTATTGAATTTGAAGCACCCGTCTTTCCATTAGCAGCAGGGTGATTAATGACTATTTCATCAGGGATCTCTTTGGTTGGATATGAGGCTATGTAAATTGTGTGCAGAAGTGCCATGCTGCATTTCAGAGGTTTGATTATAGACAGAAAGATGACTCCTGTGAACAACAGTGGTGTGTTTCAGTGGAAGGAGCTGGGCTAAAGAAGCACACCCAGTAGAAGTGTACACACACCAACTCAGTAGGGAGCCCCACTGTTCTGCACCCAAGCACTGCACACTGATATGTTTTCCTCATACAACTGCACATCATGTAGTGGGATGTGGAGGAATAAGTGGACTTGGCTTCTGGTTCCAAGAAAGGGCATCTCCTGTATTCTCAACAGAGCTGATAATATCCAGCAAACACAAACCAAGTCCATTCTAATCCTGCAGGGTAGAACTGCTCGGTTTCCGCAGCTGTAAATTCTTACTGAAGCAGATGGCCTCATCTTTCTCCCATGGAGAGGTGGTGGGCTCGCACTTCAGATCATGCTTTCATGAGCAGCCCAACGTGTAACCCACCCTGTGCCTTATCCCCAAGGTGACAAACATTGAGGGAACACAAAACAATTGTTAGTTTTTCCCCTGTAAAAACCACAGATTGAGTATGCATATTTACCTATAGTAGTACATCTGTGTATGAAATTTCATGGAGACATGAGAAAAAAATGCTACAAAAGGCTGTCTAACCTAATCCTCTGTCATCAAGTAGATTTGATTCATAGCAACTCTGAGACTAGACCTTAAGAGTTTCTGAGACTGTGTGTTATCAGGGCTGATAGAGAAACAAATTCACAGACACTGATATGTGCATAAGAAAGAACTTTATGCAAACAGTAATTGTACATTAAGAAAACATCCCAGCCAAGTCCAGATCAAGTCCATATGTCTAATGCTAGTCTATAAATTCCTCCTCAGACTCACAAAACCCATTTAATGATGCCAAATGCAGGACAATCAGAAGCCAGTGGGTGGAAAAACTTGTGTACCCAATGATGGTAGAAACATCTCAGTGCTTGCAGGGATTTCCATGTGACTCCTCCTTCTAGGGCTCCAACTGCATCCACATAACTCCATCTGGTTTGGCATCCATAATAACTCTCAGGGAGTGAGCCTGTGTCCTGCCTCCAATGGGGCAGTGTATCCCAATGGAGTCTTCAAATGAGGTCATCAAGCTGAGACTTGATTGACAGGCTAACTTCCACCCCTTCGCTTGTAAGTCTCAAATTGACAACAGATTATATAATGCCTACAGACTATAAATCTATTTGTGTGTGTTATCCATAAAAGTAGAGATTCATATTAAGAAATGATTCCACAATTGTAAATGTAGGTAAGTCTAGCCCAGTTCAAGTCAAGTTTGTCTTGATTTGTGAAAGCTGATGAACAGGAAGCAGGATGAAGAAGCAGAGACAGCAGTTGGCATTGGCTTATGGATACAAAAATCTGAAGTCAGTTGAATGAATCCAGCAGTGGGAGTCTGCTGACAATTCCTGTGATCAGCAGGCTGTACAACAGAGGATCAAGGAACCACATCCAAGAACCAGCTCCAGCAGAAGGCAATGGACCAAAGAAAATTTAACTCTGTTCAGTCACTCTCTTATACACAAAGGTGTATGGACACACAGGAAGTGTTATCCAGTGAAGACACAATAGATAGGTTGAGTTCCACCCTTTGGAGTGCCTCCTTGAAATAACCTTTAACCATAACAAGACTCAAAATTGATATTATTATGGTCATTGGGGTATAACAATTAGTTGCCATAGAGTTAATCTCAGCTCATGAAAGAAATACATATGTCATAGCAGAACTGTGCACAATGGGATTCTCAATGATGGATTTAAAAGAAAGGTCCCTGTAGGTGGAACTGAATCCTAACCTTTCTGTTAATAGCTGAGCACTCTAACCATCTGCACCACCAGGAACTTCTTTTTTTTGTGGGCATCATTGTCCCCTGGTGGGAGTAGGAGGCCCGCCTTGCTCCTGGAGAGCTGCTGCTGGATTTGAACTGCTAACCCTGTGGGCCGCAGTATTGCACACAACCACTATGCCGCCAGGGCTCAGCCCACCACCAGGAACTTCTAAGAATAAAACATTTGTCCGTCCCCCCCCAAATATTTTATTGGGAGCTAATTCAGATATGTCATTCCATAGTTCTAACACACCAAGCAGTATTGTACAATTGCTATGAAATTAATTTCAAAACATTATTTTCTTTCTTGATCTCTTGATATCAGCTCACGTTTATCCCCTCTTCCCTGCCTCACACCCCAGAGGCTGTAAATCTTTATGATAGCAGACTCCGTCATTTTTCTCTAGCAGTGGCTGGCAGGTTTGAACTGTGACCCTGCAGTTAGCAGCTCAGTGCTTAACCCCAAACATCAACAGGCCTCCTTAAAAGGCCGCTTTAAGCCCCCACCAAACCCTCTGTTCTTGTGTTGGCTTTGAGGAGGCACCAGTGAAAGCAAGACTGAGAAACACTGTTGTCAGAGAAGTGGTAGATGACACTATTGTTAGCTTCCATCTAGTTGGCACTAACTCAGGACAACAGCCATGCACAACAGAATGAAATGTTGCCTGATCCACTGTGGCATCCCAATACATGGCTATGGGTTTCCAGTGGCTGCTTTTCAGAAGTGGATTGCCAGGCCTTTATTCCTGCTGTTAGGTACAATTGAGTAGCTTCTAACCCATGAAGACTCTATGCACAACAGAAGGAAATACTGCCTTTTTGTTTGTTATCCTCACAATTGTTCCTATACCTGGGTATCTCATGTCAGTTTGTCATACTATTATGGGTGGTGCTGTGATGTTGGACTGGACACTATGCCACTGGTATTTAAATGCCAGCAGGGTCACGCAAAGTGAACAGCTTTCAGTGAAACTTCCAGATTAAAAACACACCATGAAGAAGGAATTGGCTA
Organism: Nesogale talazaci; assembly: GCA_004026705.1. Lineage (NCBI taxonomy): Eukaryota > Metazoa > Chordata > Mammalia > Afrosoricida > Tenrecidae > Nesogale > Nesogale talazaci. The sequence goes on along the minus strand of PVJH01001149.1, from coordinate 154,213 downwards.
CCCACTTTGAAAGAAGTAGCCACTGAAAACTTTATGCATAGGCTTAGTCTTGGTCCTAGTTTATCTTAATCTGAAATGCCTCTGGACTTGTTCAGCTTCATCACAACTTGTAAACCTCCAGGGTGGTGGCTATGTGTAACATACATTGAGGAACCTAGCCCTTGTCTCCTGTGTGGAAGACGGGAATTTGGCCGCTGTGTTATTAATAGTCTCAAAATTTAATTTCTTGATGCTTTAAAAAAAATTGGGCCATGTTATTTGCTTTGGCCAATGGGGTGGGGTGTCCTTGTGTTCTGGTAGCCACTGTCCCATTAGCATCAGCCTCTAAACCTGAACAGCACCTGCAAGCGGGCATACAGCCCCACCTGATTGCCGTCTAGATCAGCCAAATCATAGTCAGTCTGAGCAGTCGTGAGCATCATCCTAGTTGCAGGTATTGAGGGTTCCCCCCACCCTGTGGGGGTGGGGGGAACATCGTGCAATGTCATTTTGATAATTGACACAGCTGTGGTCCCCTCACAGTTAAGTCTTCATTTCTGAAACCATCAGCTTTGCCTATTAAATTTGAGGCACATCGCAACTAAACTATCCAAGTTTTGCTTTAAGCTCAACAGATGCCTTGTTCTCAGATGCATAACCTGCCTTGCAGCATTTCGGTCTCATTTGGCTTTCATTTCATTTCTGCCTGCCAATAATCAGATTGAGGTGGGCTATACTTTCATCAGACTGCATGGAAGCTTTGTGGCTTTTTATGGCTTCCAATTTATCTTTGGGCATTTTAACTGCTGTTTGGTCTTATAATTTCTTTGAAAATGTGATTTAATAATGTTTTCATTCCATTCCCTTTGAAATTGGGAAGTCTTTCTGGCTGATAAAAGGGTACATGGGTTTCAGGTTAATGTGATGCTCCTTATGGCATATAAATAAAAATGAGTTTTTACTTCTATTAATTGAAAGTTAAGGCACTTTGGTGACTCAGTGAGCACCTGGCTATGCACTCTAAGGTAGGCAGTTTAAATCCACCACTAGCTAATTTGCTTGCATAATGATCTCACACAATCCAGGAACTCCTATAGGACAGTTTACTATGAATTAGAATTACTCCAAGAGTTATTATGAATTATCTGGTATGGTCATTTTCCTTACTTCAGGGCTGGGTAACGTGCAGCCTGTGACCTGTATAGGGTCCTCAAAATCATCAGTATCAGCTGAAAAACATCACATAACTCACCCAAAAGAAGCTGCTCCAGCTATCACACTAGGAGCAACTTAATGAAATATCTGATCACATATAGCAGGCTCATTTTGAAGTTGATAATTTTGGGTGGCCTGCCAATGATGTTATAAATATTAAAATGGCCCTTGGCAGAATAGAAGGTTCCTCATTATTGCCTTGCTTGCTCTGAGCAGTAAGTGGGGTGAAGTTTAACATTCACCTCTTGGAAGATGTAAACATCCCAAGGTTTTAGTCCAGGGTTGATCACATAGTTCTGCATTAATCAATAATTTTTTTCTTATGTCACATAGATACAGCCATTGTATAACATCTTTGAAGAGTCAGTTCCAAGAAAGTTCAAAGGAATCTTGAGTGCATTTAATTAGAAGAGTTACAACTTACCACATTTTATGGACTTAAAATATTTTACAGGCAGTAAAGAAAAAATATCATTAAAGTATATTTTATTGGGTACTGAGAGACTTCCGGGAAGATGGCCACTGAGTGACGCTCCCCAGGGGGACTCGGCAGGGGATCGGATTGGGGAAAATGACTGAGGGAGAGGTTCAGCACTGCCAGATCACTGGAGGAGTCTCATAAAGATAAGTAGGCACATATTCGCAGGGTTTTGAGGGGTTGGGGGCTTTCGGCTTGCCACAGTAAAGTCAGGCTGGGGTTTGATTTGAGCCTCCACTGTCTCCACTGGAGCCGCTGCTGGGAAGGCTGAAGCTGGCACAGGAGCATTGTCTTGTCTGAGTCATAGCTTTCTGGGGGTGCAGGGCAGAGATTGAATTCTTGTGGCCCCACGTTCAGGGCTTGAGGCTCAGTTCTGTGGGTACTTTGGGTCCCCTCACTTCTCTCTGTACCCCCACGGTTTCAGCCGCCTTGGTTTCTTGGTTTTAACTCCTGATCTTTTCCGTTTGGCTTATAGGTCAGACCACTCTCCTTAGCCTAGGGCAATTACACCTGCTACACACAGCTGGGAGAGCCCCACCCTGTGCAGCGTAGCCAGAGACTGGAGAAGCCCACCTACCCTCCCCCTGGGTATTTTTTCACCTAATTTCTTATAGGGGAATTCCAGTGTGTGGTTGAGAGAGCTCTTATATGTCCTCTGGAAGTCTGTCTGACTGAGGAATCTTCCTCCTGTTTACCTTGTGCCTCGTGCAGCCCAGGGCAGTTCCAACGACCCTGGCCTGAGCTCCTAGCTGCTACAGGAACCACTGCCCAGCTTCCGCAGTGAACTGTCTAATCGGGTGATTCCGTCCAGTATTCACAGTGCTCTACTCAGGAGTGGGTAGCCCACCAACCTTCTGTAGTGCTCCCCTTGTAGTGGGTACCCCCGTGCACCCCCTGCAGTGCCACTATCCTGGTTCCAGGTGAGAATGTGCAGTGAAGCACCATTTTTGTGAGTCCACAACAATCCAACCAGTGGTTCCTGAGAGATCACCTAACTTGCCCTACAGATAATGGCATACTGGTTCACTAGGGAAAGAGTGAAGTGACAAGAGGATAAAGTGTTAGGCTGATTCCATGGTGAGATTAGTCATAGGAAGTTTGAAAACACATTCCTATAAGTTTCCCAGAGAGAGCCAGCGCTCTTTCAGTCCCTGGAAAATGGTACCTGGTTCCTCAAGAACAACGCAATACAAACAGCAGTCAGCCACAACAGCCTCAATGAAGAAACAGGAGAAACAAAGGACAATGGCAGAAGATGTCCTGAACCCAACAACGTGCACAGAAGAAGCAGACATTGATATGCAGCAGAAAATTTCAGAGTGATGCTTGAAGTCATACAGGATATGAGGGAAACAATACAGAAAAAGAATGAATTGATAGATGAGATAAAGTCCATCCACTAAAGGGAAATGTGAGAGCTTAGGGACAAGATAACAAAAACCAACAGCAGACTCGCAGACTTCGTGAATTGACTGGAGGAAGCTGAAAACTCCATCAGTGACCCAGAGGATAGTCAAGTGAAATTTAACATATGCGAACAAAAATCTAATAAGATTATCAGAGAAACTGAAGAAAATGTAAGAACTATGTCTGATGCTATGAGAGGAATAACATCAGAATTATTGGTCTACCGGAGGTAGACAAAACAAAGAAGTCATTTTCAACAATCGTCAGAGAATTCTTAGAGGAAAACTTCCCAAGCTTAATGAATGAAAACCAGGCAACCATTCAGGAGGCTGAAAGAACATCAGCTAGATTGAATCCCAAGAAGAAGTCACCAAGACACATAATAGTTAAGCTATCCAACTTTGAGGAAAAGAAGGAAATCCTGAGAGCATTTACAGGGAAAAAAGAAATCACATATAAAGATTCCCAAATCAGAATATGCTCAGATCTCAGTGGACAATGTGAAGAAAAGGAGAGAGTGGGGTAATATATTCCAAAAATTAAAGGAAAATAATGCAAACCCAAGAATACTTTACCCAGCCAAATTATCTATCAAGATATATGGAGAAATAAAAGTTTTCTCAGATACAGAAAAACTCAAAGAATATGTTAGAAAAAAGGCAACCCTACAAATGATCCTTGCCGACTCAGTATGGGCAGAAGTACAGCATTCATCAAGCATAAATAAGAGAATGTCACATAGAACAACCTCGCCCAAAGGGCAACAAAGAGAAAACAGTCCTGAAAATAGGAATGGCTTAAGGATGGAAAGAAGTCAAGAATGATCAACACTCACATACACATGCACAACTCACTGAAAAGAAAGGGAGGTAGGTAAACATTCAACACAAAAGGTATAAGATGACATCATGTATTCCACAGTTGGAGATAAACTCCTTAAATATCAGTGGACTGAACTCAAGAATGAAAAGACCGAGCCTAGTAGACTGGTTTAGAAAACACAACCCATCAATGTGCTGCCTATAGGAGACACATCTCAAGACTACAGACAAAATAGGCTGAGAATCAAAGTCTGGAGAAAGGTATACCTAGCAAAAAAAAAAATACAAAAAAAAGCAAGGGTGGCAATCCTAATCTCAGATAAAATTGACTTCAAAGTGCAAACCATAAAAAGAGATAAGGAGGGACACTATTGGTTCAATGAACCAGTAAGAATTTTAAACATATATTCCCTGAATGAGAGACCCGTCAAATACGTCAACCCCAAACTCCAAAGGATAAAAAAAGAAATCACAGGCTGAACAATTATAGTGGGTGTCTTTAATACACCGCTCTGAGAAAGATAGATCACAGGGAAAGAAACTCAACAAGGAGGCTAGAGATCTAGACACTATAATTAGACAATTTGGCTTGATAAATATTCACAGCTTTTCATTCAAATACAAAAATATCCACATTATTTTCAAGCCCACATGGCACATATACAAGGAGAGATCACATGTTGGAGCATAAGGTGAATCTACATAAATTTAAGTACACTAATATCATTCAGACCTCTCTTTCAGACCACAGTGCCATAAGTTTTGAAAATAGCAAGAGGAAGATGAAGAAAACAAAAGCAAATAATTGGAGGGTAAATAGCTCTTTATTGCAAAAGGAGCACTGACCTAGATCAGAGATGACATTAGGAAATCTCTAGAAACCAATGAGAATGAAAACATGGCATACCAAAACTTATGGGACACAGCAAAGACAGCTATCAGAGGAAGCTTCATAGCAATACATGCACACCTGAAAAAAGGAAGAGTGTCCCATACTGATATTTTGGCACAGAATTTACAATGACTAGAGCATTGTCAGCAGGACAATCTCACTAATAGCAAAAGAAAAGAAATAATAAAAATCAGGGATGAGATTCAGGAAGGGGAAAATAAGAAAACAATGGAAATAATTAATGCTGCTAAAAGTTAGTTCTTTGAAAGGATTAGCAAAATTGACAAACCACTGGCAAACCTAACCAAAGAAAGGAGGGAACAAATTTCAATAGGAAGAATGAGGGATGAAAGAGGAGACATTACAACTGACCCAAATGAAATCAAAAGGATAATTACACAGCACTACAAAGGACTGTACTCCAAGGAATTCACCAACTTGGAAGACATGGACAACTTCTTGGAAATACTGTCCCTCCCTAGACTATCCCCAGTGAATGTCAAGAATCTCAACAGACCCATAACAATAAAAGAAATAGATAGGTTATCAAGTGATGATCAACAAAAAAATCCCCTGGACCAGATGACTTTACAGCAGAATTCTACCAAGCATTCAGGGAAGAACTCACACCAATACTACACAAATTCTTTCAAAACATAGAAAAAGATGCCAAACTCCCGAACTCTTTCTATGAAGCTAGTATAACACTGATACCCAAACTGGGCAAGGATCCCACAAGAATTGAGAACTAAAGACCAATATCCCTAATGAATATTGATATGAAAATCCTTAATAAAATACATGCCAATAGAATACAAAAGAATATTAAACAGATAACACACCATGACCAAGTGGGGTTCATACCCAGAATGCAGGGGTGGTTGAACATACGAAAGAGCATTACTTCCATTCACCAAATTGACATGAAAAACTATAAGAACTACGTAATAATATCAATAGATTCAGAAAAAGCATTTGACAACATCCAATATCAATCCCTGTTTAAGACACTTGAGAAGATAGGAATAGAAGGAAAATTCCTCAAGATGATTCCACCTATATATGAAAAACCAATGTGATGTTCAATGGAGAAAAGATGAACTCAATCACACTGAAAAAGGGGACCAGACAAACAAGGATGTCCCTTGTCCCCACTCTTATTTAGTATCATACTGGAGGTTTTTAGCTAACAGCATAAGGCAAAGAAAAGACATCAAAAGTATTCACCTGGAAAGAGGTGAAACTATTGCTATTTGCAGATGATATAATTTTATATATGGAAAATCCCAAAAGCGCCACAAGGGGAATACTTGAAGCAATAGAGGAATATGGCAGAGTGGCAGGATACAAGATCAACCATCAGAAGTCTATCTCACTGCTATACACATTTGATAAGATCACAGAAGAGAAGATAAAAAAGAGATAACCCTTCACAATAGCCAAGCACAAATTGAAATATCTAGGGATATACCTGACTAAAAGAACAAAAGATCTATATGACAAAAACTACAGAGCACTATTATAAGAAACCAAGAGTGACTTCAACAAGTGGAAGAATATCCCATGCTTGTGGATTGGAAGACTTAATATAGTGAAGATATCAGTTCTACCCAAGGTACTAGGAAGTTTAATGCAATTCAGATACAATTACTCTCATTTTTTTCAAAGAAATGAAAAAAATGATTACCAACTTCATATGGAGAGGGAAGAAGCCCAGCATTAACAGAGAACTTCTCAAGAAGAAGGACACTGTGGGAGACCTTGCTTTACCTGACTAGTGCATATTATACAGCCACAGTGGTCAAAACAGCATGGTATTGGCATACTGATAGATAATCAGACCAACGGAAAAGAACTCAAAACCCATAAATAAAAACAGCATATAGATGACTGACCTTTGATAAGGGCCGCCAAAATATCAAATGGGAAGCAGATACCCTTTTCAACAAGTGGTGCTGGAAAAAATGGATATCTACCTGCAGAAATATGAAGCACTTACTCCATGCACAAGAATAAAATCAAGGTGGATCACAGACCTCAAAGTAAAACCCCAAACTATTAGGACCATCAATGAGGGAATTGGGATAAACCTTAGAACTTTGACACAGGGATTGCATAGGCTATCAGAAATAGGGAACGACACAAACACAGAGGAGGCACAAATAGACAAGTGGGATATACTATATATGCAAAAGTGGGACATACTGTGTATACAGAAAGAACACCTGTGTATATAGAAAGAATTCACCAAGAGAGTAATAAGAGAGTCCACAGACTAGGAGAACATCTTTAGCATTGACAAATCAGACAAGGGCCTTATGACTAAAATCTACAATACCCTGATAGCTTCCAAAAAAAGCAAAACTATCTGCCCACTGAGGAGGTGGCAAAGGACCTGAACAGAAGCTTGACAAAGGGAGAAATCCAAATGGCCAATAAACATATGAGAAAATATTCCTGATAATTAGTCATAAAAGAAATGCAAATAAAACAACAATGAGATACCACCTAACACTCTCAAGGACAGCCCATTTAAAAAAATCAGAAAACAAGAAGTGTTGGAGGGGCTTTGGGGAGACTGGAACCCTTATTCACTGCTGGTGGACCTGTAGGTATGTACAGCCATTATGGAAATCGTGTTGGAGATATCTAAAACAGAGGGAAATTGAGCTACAATTCAACCCAGCAATCCCCCTACTGGACATATACCCAGAAAAGACAAGCAACTAACCACAACCAGATATCTGTGCTTCGATGTTCATCACAGCACAGTTCACAACTGCAAGGAGTTGGAAACAGCCCAAATTTCCATCAACTGATGAATGGATTAAAAAGCTGTGGTACCTACATGCAATGGAGCACTACACATCGCTGAAAAGCAGAGATGAACGCATGAACATGTCACCCAATGGGAAGAACTGGAGGAAATTATACTAAGAGAAGGAAGCCAAGCACAAAAGAACATGTACAACCTGAATCCACTGAGGTACGCTTAAAAAACGCAAAATGGGCATAGGGAATAAAGCTACTGTATGCAGAAGTCCCTGGGGGCAGGCCCAGGTAGTTGGCAGGGGTCAGACCAAATTCAGGGCTACATATGGTAGTCAAGTATGGTAGGTGGGGGGAGATGGGGATGTATAGAGGGGGAATGGGGTACTAACCCACCGAAGGCGAGCATATTGTTTATATCTCCATAGGGAAAGAGGGACCAAAGCTAAACCTGGAGATCCAGGATGAGAATGCAACATGAGAGCATGGAGCGGGGAACCAGTGCAGGGGTCTGAGGTACCAACCCAATCCCAACTATGTGGATGACAGCGGACTCTGTCCCCAAGGGAGTTTGTCTTGGAGGTCAGCACTGAAGCTGTATTTTGGGGAGTGAGACATGTCTGATCAGAGGATAGGAGAACAAATGAAGGGGGAGGAAGAGAGAATGGAGTGCATCCTGGTCCACCGAGCCTTGAGGACAATATTCCCACTCTGAACAGCCAGTGCACAGAGAAGATCATATGGCTGGCACTACTATGAATCAAGGCATTCTTTGCTGACACAAGGCTTTACAGGGACAACAATAGAGAAAGCAGGTCGAGATTGTACCCTGTCTGACCCAACCACACCATGGCAAAACACTAAAGGTATGCAAGAAAGCATGGAGTTCCAGAGGGGTGTCAAGGGTATACTTTGGGGCCAGGGTGTGGCACCCCATTGGACTGAACTGAGAGACACTCCTGGAGGTCAACGAACAGACCTTGAACTATTTACAGGTTTTTATTTTTTGCTTTTATATATATATATATATATATACACACATATATATGTGATAATTTTTTGGTGCTGTTATCATTGTTTTATTTCCTTTCTTGCTTCAACTTAAGGTGCTGTTTTTTTTCTAGCACACATTGTTATCTCTACAGGTCTATATAGATAAGACAGGCTGAGTGAACAGTATGGAGGAGAAAATAATGGGACAGATGTTTCTGGCAGGGACATGGGAGATGGGGAAGAGAGGGCAAGGAGGTGGTGTTGACCAGCCCAGGGATAAGGGAATAAAAAGTGATTCAAAATCAGTCACAAGAAAAAAAAGTCAGTGACAAGGTGGAATGTGAGAGGTCTAGTAGGGATTGAGCAAGAGTAATATGACAGGAAATATTGAAACCCCAATGGAGACTGAGCATGATAGTGGTACAAGAGGAAAGTAAAAGGAAATAGAGGAAATAACTGCGGATAAAAGGCATTTGTAGAGGTCTAAATAGAGGTATGTACATAGATGAATATATTTATATACGATGATGGGGAAATAGATCTATGTGCATACACTTACAGGGTTAGTAATAAGACAACAGATTGACATTGGACCTTGTGTTAGTCAAGGTAGACTAAAGAAGCAAATTCATAAACACACATATGTATATACGGGAAAGCTTTATATACAAGAGAAATAGAACAGTGACAAAGCATCCCAACCCAGTCCAGTCCTAGGTCATAAGTCCAATATTAGCCCATATGTCCAACACCAGTCTATAAAGTCTTCTTCTGACTCACAAAGCATGTGCAATGACATCACCAGGACAATCACAGGCCAGTGCGTACAAGATCTTTTGTATACATTGGTGGTAGAAGCATGTCAGCACTGGCAGGGATCTCCCTGTGGCCTCCCAAGCATCATGGCACTGGCGGGGGTCTTCATGTGGCTTCTTTGACTTCACAGGTCTGGTTCCATCCTAGTAGTTCCATGTGGCTTCTCTTCCGGCTCCTCCAGTTCTCAAGACTCAGGATCCATCAGCATGCTTCCATGTTGTCTTGTCAGCTGCAATGTCTACCAGGGACTGAACTTGTGTCTTGTCTGTAGAGCATCTCCGATGGACTGAGTCTATAGTCTCTCATCTCCCTGGGGGAAATATCGCAAGATTTCCCAGAACACTCAGAGATAGCCATGCCCACACAGAGGACTCATCGACTATATCTCCAGATTGACAGGCTAGACCCCACCCCTACACTCCCAGTGCGGCAATGGAAATAGATCAGTGACTGACACAGACCTCCACTCAGGTACCTCAATGCAAAAACACTTTGGTCTATTAAATTGGAATTTCATTATGCTCACCTTCCCGATGCAATCACTGAATACAAATGTATGCATAAGCAAAAGTAGTGAAGAAAGCTGATGGTGCCCGGCTATCAAAAGATACAGCATCTGGGGTCTTAAGGCTTGAAAGTAAACAAGCTGTCATCCAACTCAGAAGCAAAAGAGCCCACATGGAAGAAGCACACCAGTCTGTACGACGATGAGGTGTCAAAAGAATCAGGCATCAAAGAACTAAAAATTATATCATTATAAATAAGGGTGGAGTACAGATTGGGGACCCAAAGTCCATCAGTAGGTAAAGTGATAGCCCCTTACAGAGGGGTTATAGGGAAGAGAGGAACCAGTCAAGGTAGTGTAACAACAATGAAATTTGCAACTTTCCTCTAGTTCTTAAATGCTTCCTCCCACCCACTATCATGACCCCAATTCTACAAATCCAGTAGACCAGGGGATGTACACTGGATTCTGAAAGAGGGGTAATTCAGGATGGATGATCCTTTCAGGACCAGCTGTGAGAGTGGTGATGCCAGGAAGGTGGAGTGGAAAGGGGAAACCTATTGTAGGGATCTATATGTGACCTCCTCCCTGGGGTATGCATAATGGGGAAGTGAGTGAAAGGACACATTGGATAGTGTATGATGACAAAATAATGACAATTTGTAAATTGTTAAGGCTTCATGGGGGAGGGAGAGTGGGGAGGGAGGGGAAATATAGGGAGCTGGTCCCGGGGGCCCAGGTAGAAGGAGGAAGCTTTGAGAATGATGCAGGCAACAAGTGTGCAAATGTGGTCTGCATACAATTGACAAATGTATTGATCATGATAGGAATTGTAAAAGCCCCCAATAAAAGGATTTTTAAAAAGCTTATAGTGAGGGATCAAGTAAAAATGTTTTGGAAATGATGGCAACATATGTACAAATATGCTTGATACAACTGATGTGTGAAGTGTTATAAGATCCCCCCATAAAATGACTTAAAAAAGGAAAAAAAGATACATTTTATTAAAAATATGATGAATGAGCTGTCAAATGGACACATGTACTTAAACCCTTCCCAGCAAGACACAAGAGCATGATGATATATTGATTTTGTATTTTCTTCTAGACACGATTATAACATAAAAGAAAGTTCCAAATGAAATTCAACATTACAATAGCTACAATTTATGAGTAGATGTGTCATAGTAATAAAAGTATGGTATAATAGGCAGGAAGGATAGTATTTGCATACCACCCATAATTTTAAAGATGGAAATAAAGAGATGCAAATGAGCTTAACCTTGTCTTCCTATGTTTTTTATATTAAGGAGCCAACATCTTTTCATTTCCTAAATCTTTGCCTTTCAATGAGGTATTAGAAACCTCATTTGATTTATACCCAAGGGTTCATATATCCTTGGTGTTCCACTCAAGATGCACACTATTGTTCAATCTCTTCCTATTCAAAGTGTGGTCCGTGAGCCTGAGAGCTTTGTAGAAATGTAGAACATGGATCTGCTGGACTGGAATGAGTCTTTTAGACGCTCTCTGGGTGATTTGTGAGCACGGTAGCTGAGACATACCAGGCTTTGTTTTCAGCTTGGTTGCCAGACCTCAGGCTGCCGTCAGACCTCATCACCCTCTGGGTTCCTTGTGTACCCCTGACCACAGCAACCTCAGACTGTTGGTGTTAGTTGCCCTTGAGGCAACTCCTGTGACCCTAGAGGTGACAGAATGCAAAACTGCCCGATCATGCATGGCTATTATGCAGTGCCTTCCAACCTAAGGTGCCCATCTTCTGGCACTGTAAATCAGACAATATTCTACTGATAACTTTTAGTAGATCACCAGGCCTTTCTAACTAGTCTGCCTTAGATTGGTAGCTTTGAAAATCAAATCTGACTACCTGACTACCATGGGTGAATGGAAACTTGTGGAACTACTGATGGTATCATATCAACCCTAAGCCAGCACAATAAGACACACTGACAGATGTCTGGTGGTGGTGTGGTACTTTGTCTTTGAGTATCCATTCTCAGGAGAGCAGATACCAAGCAAAAAGGAGGTGAGGGGCTGCTGGCATACTGAAAAGCTCCATTTTCAATCATTATCAAGCACAAGCCCTCTGCTGTTCTTTCCTATTTTCTCAGTATTGTAATTTTAAATGACAAGCAATATTGTAACAGATCCAATTATAACTGGATTCCCATCCTCTAAGATTCATAAAAGAGAAGAAAAATATTTTTGTGGTGGTGGTTAACCATGAATATCTGTTCTTTCAGTTCTGTACCCTGTGCTACTGCAGTTGGAGGACAGGGTTCACTCTCTTGCTTTCCTTCTCCAGGGATGCTTGTCATCAAGTCTCCACTGGGCATTTTATCGTAACGATGCCCTGAAATGCTGGCGTCAGAAGCACCTTGTTTGGGACACACTGGGTACAATTTCTCATTTGGTTTCCTGCCTTGGCTTACCTATTTTTTTTTCAACATGATTTCTGGTTTGGAAAATATTTCTCCTTGACATCAAAAGGCAGAGTTTGGGGGAGTAGAAAGGAAGTAAAATGTGTTAGTCTGAGTAGACTAGAGAAATTAATAAACATACTTATGTATATAAGAGAACTTTCTATAAGGGGAAATTGTACATTATGAAAAACATCTCAACCTAGTCCAGTCCAAAGTCATAAGTTTGATATTAGCCCATATGTCTGATACCAATCAATGAATCCTTTTCAGACTCATGAAACACATCCAATGATGCCAAATGCAGAATGACCAAAAGCCAGCGGTAGAAAGTCTTTGGATTCAGTAGTGTTGTAAGCATCTTAGCGCTGGTAGGAGTCTCCATGTGGCTTCTCTAGGTCCAGGTTTCTGGCCTCATCAGGGTAGGTCCATATGACTTCTCAGGGATGTCTTGTAGGGAGTCAGCCTTGTCAGTCCAGTGTCTGCAAGGGAGTGAACCAAGAGCAACAGTTTCTGCACATATAATGCAGTGTGATTGGACCCCTTGCTTTTCTGAGTAGTTCCTCCTCTGTTAACATACATTCCCACCCCCAAGGTTCCAATATAACCTTTTGTGTTGTTGTTGTCAATTAGATTCCATATAGACAGTTCTTAAAAGATCCCTGGTGATATAGTGGATTACACATTGGGCAAGGTCTGAAGTTCAAACTCACCAGCAGCTTTGAAGAAGAAAGATGAAGTTGTCTGCTCCCAGAAAGTTTTACAGTCTCAGAAAACCTCAGAAGCAGTTGTACTCTGTCCAATTGGATCATTGTGAGTGATAAAGTGACCAGATGTCCCACTTTTTAACAATTTGTCCATGTCCCGTGGCATTTTAAAATTAAAATAAATATATTACGATACTATTATTATGTTATATGAAACTTTTTGTTGCTCTATGGAAACCAAATTTTTAATCAAGAAACCTCCCTCTCCCTGTCAATGGTGTCCTGCTTAAAATCTGATCATTTTAGTTGGGAATCACTTGGTGACAGTGGATTTTAAAAGGATACAATGCTCAAGGCAGAGATTTTTAACTTATTATGCTAAAGTATTGTTTAAAGATCTCAGAGCAATAGTTTCAGGGCTTTATCCAGCTTTCTTGGCTCCATAAAGTCTGGTTTCCATGAGAATTTGAAATTCTTTTCTATAGATTTAGTCATACTGTGCAAATTTCCTCTGGGGCCTCTGTTCCTATTTCTACAAAGCAAAGTGAGTCCTACTGAGAATCTACTTCTCCCTCTTGCCCATAGCCCCACCTCCATGTGTAGTAATCAATAATGAACAGAAGTTTCTGTACAATTACCTACTAATGAAATTTTATAAAAATGAGAACACACATATTTGTCTCTCTGTGGTTGTCTGTTTAATTCAGCATCATGTCCTTCAGGTTCATTCAAGTTGTAAGATTTTCTTTGGAGCTCACCTTTTTTTTTTTTAATCAGCTGTGTAAGTAATCCATTGTATGTATATGGCATGGTTGACTGATCTACTCATGTTGATAGGCACATATGTTGTTTTCATCTTTTTTTAAATCAACATAGCTGTTATATAAGTTTTTCACTTTTAATAGATTTCTAGGGTACATACCTAAGAATGAAACTGCTGGATCCAATGGAAGTCCCCCACCACTTGTTTGTCAGTTTGCTGTATTGTGGTAGGCTTCATGTTGCTCTGATGTTGGAAGCTAGGTCATTGGTATTTCAAATAGTGGCAGGGTCATCCAAGGTCAATGTGTTTTAGCAGAACTTCCAGACTAAGAATTGAATATGAAAAATATATTAAAAACATGAGTGGAAAGAGCTTCCTTCTGAAAGTAGAGTGGACTATAATAATGTGGATGGGGTAAAGCTTTTGGGCCCTTCATTTGCTCATTCAAAATGAGCAACATCCACTAATAATCATCCACTAATCCACAACATCCACTAATAATCAGAATGTACAATGTATGAAGAACAAATCTAGGAAAAATTGGAAGTTGTCAAAAAATGGAACAGGTAAAGATCAATGTCCTAGGAATTAGTGAACTGAAATAGACAAGTATGGCTATTTTGAATTGGGAAATCACATGATTTATTATGGGGAGAATGACAAATTCAAGAAAAATTGTGACCCTATTCATCATCAAAATGGACATTTCATGATCTATCTTAAAGTGCTATACTGTCTGTGACAGAATAATATCTACATGCCTACAAGGTAGTCTAGTTAATACAATTATTATTCAAATTTATGCACCATTGCTAAAGTTAGTGATAAAGTTAAAATTCACTGCAAAATTGATATAACATGCAATTAGGATGCATTGATAATAATTATTGGTAAATAGGATGCATTGATAATTGTTCTGTTTGAACAACTGTCTCCTGTTCCATGTATAGGTTCTGTATGAACACAATAATATGTTCTGGAATTCTCATCTTTCTCACTGTCATCCATAGTTTGTTATGATCCTTATAGGTAAATGACTTTGCATCATGAATAAAACACAAGCAAACATTTTTCTGGCATTCTCTGTTTTCAGCCAAAAGTCATTTGACATCAGCAATATCCTTTTCTGGATCCCACTTGAATTTCTGGCAGCTCCCTGTCAATGACAGGATGCATCCATTGCTGAGTTATATTCAGCACACCTTTACTTGAATGTGGTATTTATATTATTTGATAACTTTCACATTGTACTGGATCATCTTTCTCTGGAACGGGAACAAATATGGATGCCTTCTAGTTGGTTGGTATGGTAACTGTCTGCCAAATTTCTTGGCTTAGACGAATGAAACCTCCCAGTGCATCTTCAGCTGATTGAAGCCAATTGGTACTCTACCAATTCCCAGAGTATTGTTTTTCACACATGCCTTCACTGCAGCTTGGACTTCTTCCTTCCCCACTATTGGTTCTGGATCATATGCTACCTCCTGAAATAATCGAACATCCCCAACCCTAATTCTCACAAAAATCTTAGTAGTCAATGGCTTACACTTAGGCTGGCTGGCAGCAGAGTCCCCTAGTATCCTGCTTGACTCTCAGGGTCAGATTCTTCTTGAGGCTCAGGTTCTTGCCACTCTGCTTCCAAGAAAGCTCTGTGTATCAAATTGAACACTATTTCAGGGGTTGAAGGCCTTTCTCCACTCTCTTTGCAAAGGAAAGCCATTAACTTTTTACTTTCTCTCTCCAATAGCCTTGTTCAAAGCCACCAACGAAGGAGGCTTCTGAGTGTCCACCTCCATCTTCTTCAGAGAAACCTTAATCAAGGTTTATTTGCTCAAGCACTCTTGAGGCCCACAGCTTTGCCAGTTCTCAAAGAGTCTTTAGTCCTTCCCACTTTGCCTGTGTTATTCAAGCCAGGAAAGGTCTTAAAGTTGGACAGACTTTCCCGACTGACAGGAATCCTTTCTGCCTCTTGAGGACTCCTGTGCTTCTATTGAGCAGCTCAAAAACTATTCATGATATTATTTTCCCCCAACCTAGATTAACTGGAAGGTGGTGTGGGCGAAGGGAACTGAGAAGACAGATGCTGTCAGAGCAGACCTAAAGGCAACACAGGGAAAACTTTAACTTTCAAATTCTGCCAGTTTCTCAGACTTCCTTTATAACACTGTCCTAAAACAAGTAAACAAATTCAATTCAAACCAAACCAGGTGCCATCCAGTGGGTTTTTATTCCACGAGTTGCAGAATGTAATTACCTTTCATAGGTTTTAAAGCAGTGATCTCTCAGAAGCAGATTGCCAGACCTTTCTCCTGAGGTGCTTCTGAGTGTGTTTAGATGGCCAACTTTTCGGTCAATACCTAACTGCCTGTACATCTCAGGTACTCTGTAGTTGGTTCCCTAACCCACTGTCCTGGAGTTGGTTCTGATTCATAGAAACCCTGTGGAATAAAGTAGAACTGCCCCATATGATTTCTAAGGGTATAATCTTTTTTTTTGCTTTTTTTGTTGGGGGGGGCATCACTGCCCTCTGGTGGTCATGGGAGCTACCCAGTCTTGCTCTTGGAGAACCGCTGCTGGATTTGAATCGCCAAGTCCATGGGCCGCAGTCCGCACTCAACCACTACGCCACCGGGGCTCAGCCCCAAAGGGTATAATCTTTATGGAAATACTGCCACATCTTTTTGTTCAGAGCTACTGGTAGGTTAGAACCACTGATGCTTGGGTAATAGCTGAATGCTTAATGAACGCACCACCAGGGCTCCTGGATACAACAAGATAAAACAAAGCAGGCCATTGCTATTGAGTCAATTCTAGTCAGCATACCTATAGGACAGAATAAAATCATCACCTAGGATTTTGGTAACTGCAAACCTTTATGGGAATAGACAATCTCATTTTTCTTCTGTGGAGTGACTTGAACTGTGGTGGGCTTGAACCGCAGACCCTGCAGCTATGAGCTTGACACTTAACCCATGATGTAACCAGGACTCTTAGGATATTACAAAAGATCACTTAATTGAGAAAAGTTTATATTCCCAGAACCTTTTTTAGCCACATGTTGAACCCAACGCTAGGCTATAAAACTCAAACATGACATCATTCCGTACTCATAAATATGTGTCTAAGATTTCTAAAAATATGACATGATTATTTTTACAACAGCATAAATGTCCTTACATCTTATTCTTCATCCAATGAGAAACAAGGGGAACAGTGAAATTAAATTTACTGCTAACTATTGGTACTCAAACGAACACTTGCTGAGATGAATCTTAAACTAGGGCTATGGGGCAAGTAGCACACCAGGAGAACATAAGTAGGCATATAAACCAGCTCTTGGGAAGTGGAAAGGAACCTTGTTGACACAGTGAGCTAACTGCAAGGTCAATGGTTCAAACCAAATGACAATCTGCTTCCACAAAGATTAATAGCGTCGGAAAGCTAGAGATGCCACGGAAGAGTTCTCTCCTATTCTTTAGGTCACCATGAGTCAGAATTAACAACAGTGGATTTGGTGGCTTAGGTTTCAGACTGTGGAATTGAGAACAACAGATTTGGATACAAGTCTGTAAATCTCTAATCCTGTGCAGCTTTTTCCAAAATATTATTGAAAAATTGAAAGCTAGATGAAAACTCATGTTAGAATTCTCTTTGATGCATTTTTAAAGTCATTAGTACTGGTTGTAGGAGGGACAGGGATCTTCAAAGTTTCAGAGTGATATCAGCAGTGGAATGAGTCCTGCATCAACCAGAGAGAACCTTTCACAGGCTTGGGAAGAATTCCAACTTCCTCCAACACGGGACTCACACAATAGCCTGACTCAAACCTCACTTAGGGAGAAAATGAGTTGGTTTGACACTCAACTCACAATGTAACCAGGGTTCTTAGGACACTACAAAAGATCAAATAATTGAGAAAAATTGTACTTCCAGAATGAGCATGCTGGTTTCTGGAACTGTTTATTAGAAAATTAACTTTCATCAAGATTTTGGAAGTTCTACATTACAATCAGTTTCATAGTCTTCTCCCGTAAATTCTTCCTACTTTTCAAAAAGAACATTGTAGCTCCCTACTCCTTTGTAGTGGGAAGCAGTAATGGGTCTCTGGATGATGCAAACCATTTGAGATAGACTACAAATCTAAAGGTTGGCAATTTGAACTCATCCAACAGCAAGACAGAAGAAATCTGTTTCCATAAAGATCATAGCCAAGAAAATATCATAGAACAATTCTACTCTGTAACACATGGGGTCACTATAAAATAGGATGGACTGAACAGCAATGGGTTAATGAGGAAGATGGTGAGAATGGTGGTACGGAAGTCTTCTGGGCCTAAGAAACCTGTTTTCTAAACCCTGATGTGATCCTTTGTTCTTCTCCACAAACCACAAAAATTCTAATCCTAGATTTTGTAGATCAGTGGGAATGTGTTTGGCATGTAACAAAACAAGGCTTAAAGATTATAACTTTACCCGCCTCTTCCCTTCCTGTGACAAGAAGTCCAGAGGTAAGCAGTCCAAAAAGAATATAGTCAGTTCTTCTATCACAGGACATAAGGTTTGTGAAAAATCACTGTGCTTTATAAATCTTACAAAATCAGCCACAGGGCTTGTAGGACAAATGAGGTTGAGGCATGGTATGTAAAATTTTTATCAAGGACACATTAGCAATAGCTGCTAATTGCCAGTCAGTTGCATATGAGAATACACCAAAAGGTGCTTGGCATGACTGAAACATGACTGATTCCAAGCTTCAAATTAGAATCAAACTAGCTTGTTGCAAATCTTTTCTGCCTTCCATAGACCCTTTGAGACCTTGTGACAAGTCACTTCTTTTAGAACTTTAACCACCCTCAGCAAACAATTGAGGAGGCAAGGGTGTGGCTTATGAAGAAAAGTTTTATTGTGAAACTCCTAGGATGGTCTTCGGAGAATAGCTGTTCAGCATACCCCAAGAAAAATGCATATGTAGATATTAAGAAAATCACTTACCAAGTTGGTTTCTGGAGTTGTTTATTAGAAAACTAACTTTACAAAAATCTAACTGCTGTTGACTTATCCCTAGCCTCCATAATGGCAATCATGAACCCCTCCACTTATCTGTATAAAGATCGCATCTCTCCCTCAGAATGTTGGAGCACTTAACTACTTTGTGAACTCTTCGTCTTACCAGTTATAACTGTTATATATTCCTCAGTAAACCTCTTTGTTTTTAACAGAATAGTGTAATTTTCTTCGAAAACACTGGATTCCAACTCATAATGGTGTATCAGAGTGGAACTAAGCACCTCAAGATTTTCAATGTCTGAATTTGGGAAATAGGTCACTAAGCCATTCTTCCATGGTGCCTTTGGTGAATAACCAAGCACATTAATAATTTGCATCACTCAGGGACACTTCTGTGTTGTACTTCTGTGCTTTTAAAAACCACCCATATATAAATTAAAAACTCACTTCTATCAAGTAAATGCAGACTCATAGTGACCCCCTGTGGGTTTCCAAGACCATGTAGTGGAGTGAAAAAATTTAGTCTTTTACCATGGAGCTTCTGGTGGCTTTGAACTGCAACCATGTGGATTGTTATCTACACAGCCCAACACTTAACCATTATGCCACCAGGGCTCCATATAAAAATTAGTTAGCCAACATATAGTTCAATATATTATCATTATTATTTAAAAATATTATCTATATTATTAGTTCAGAAATACTGCTCAGAAATATTGACTGTACTGTGTGAGGAACATCATGAGCACAGGTTCTGGCTCCTTTCCAACTGACATCATTGCCTAAGTTGAGGACTTTTTCATTTCCTTCAGAGAGAGGCTAGCTGTGGAGTAGGGCAGGGTGGGGGTGAGATCTGGAAAGAGATATACTGGAGGTCATATTTATTCAGATCTGTGATAAACTACTATTTACTTTGGGTATACATTTTTGCGTTTTATCTCTGTAGTCAACACACACACACACACAGGATTTAGGAAACAAAAAACCAGACAATTATTGTCTGGCATAGTATTCTCCACAGCAAGCCTCAACAACAGATTTTTGTAGGTGCCTCACTGTTCTTTTTCTGTCGACGGAACTGCCCGGAGGTTTTCTTTCTCTCCTTTCCTTCTGAAGCCTTTTTCACAGTGACAGCGCTTTTGCTCTCACCTTTCGGTGACAAATGTGCACTTGTGAGTGTTGAATTTATGCAACGAGTCCACCTAGCAAGGATCACAAATGAGGAACAAGGGTAACATCTATGAAATACACTTGTAAAAAAAGAGTGACTTCAGAATAATGTTTGTGTCCCATCTCCTCCAGCCAAGCTAGGAAAAGGAACAGAGACAAGATCAATGCAATGCTGATGATGACCTATTTACAAAAGGAGATTAAAGGCCGGTAGGCAAGGGAACGATCATGGCTAGATGAATGGCAATTATGGACAATCAAGTGTGAAGCAAACTGGCTTAAATTAGATGGTCTGTAAAAATCCCTGGGTGGCAAAGCTCTGAACTGACCGTGGAAAGGTTGGCAGTTCAAACCCACTCAGAGCCTCTGAAGAAAACCTCGGTGCTTTGCTTCCAAAAGATCCTAATCTTGGAAACCCTAGAGTGCAGTCCTACTTTGTGCATTAGGGGGTCATTATGTGCCAAAATCACCCCAACAGCAACTAAGTACAATGGGTGACATTTGGTGGCCTGGTATTTCTGTTATATCAGTCTCCTTCCATGGCAGATTGCAAGTGAAGGGTGAGGGGTGACCCAGGAGATGAACTGTGCCAAGGGAATTCATAAAACAAGCATAACCAAATGAAGTCTGTGCTTTCAACTAAGAGACTTGACATTCAAGAGGCAGTGGCAGGACACGAGGTGCAAGCAGCTGTTGCTTAATGAGCTGTTGATAATAAATTCTGGTCCAAGCTGCTGAAAAGCCACTATGGTGGTGTGGGAAGTCTTCTCTTGTGATTCTTTCAGAATCAGGCCGGGAAGAAAAGGACTCAGGTGAAGGCTCTCAAGTACGTAGCTGAATTCCGGATCCTGCAGAGCAGCTGAGATGAAAGGCACCTCTTACCTTTTGTTTTAGAGACCCGCTTAGCACAGAGATTGCCCCAATAGACGGGACCGATTTTGTCTGTGTGAAGTCATTGTGGGCTTAGCTGCTTGAGAGCTGGTCCCGATTCGGTGACTTCATGCACCACGGAACTAAATGCTGCTTGGTCCTACAACCAGGGCCATGCTAGCTGCAAGGTCAGCAGTTCAAAAATGCTTCGAGGGAGAAGGCTGAGGCTTTTTGCTCTTTTAAATCCATTACAGCTGTGGAAGCCCACACTTCTAGTCTGTCTTATTGGGTTGCTATGCATCAGAATGAACTAGAGAGTGGGCTTGAGGTTTGGGCTGGAGCAGCATTTTTACCCATAGGATTTTTACTGGGTGCTTTTTGGAAGCAGGTTGCCAGGCCTTTCTTCCTAGTCATTCTTAGAAAGCTCTGCGGAAGCCTGTTCAGCAACACACAAGCTTCCGCTGACAGACAGGTGGGGACTCACATAAGGTGTCGTTCAATTTTCCTGCATGGAAGGTGAGTATTCTGCCACTGAACCACCACTGCCTCTACAAAACGAGGGGACTTCAGTGAATTCAGAGAAAAATGTCATTATCTTTTAGTCCTTTTCCCGCAAACTTTGAACAGGGTTTTCCTGCTTAATTTCCCTGACCATTGTATAAGGAGTCTCCTTCTCTCTCCCCTAGTCTTCCAGGATCCCAGTGGCCTTACCATAAGAAACGAACTGTGGCAGCTAAGGGCCTTCACTGTAAATTTGATAAATCACTGGCCCATCTTAATAATCAACCCTTTTAAAGGAGCTCTGGTTGTGCAGCAGTTATGTGTTTAATTATGATCCCCATGGTTGTCAGTTCAAAACCACCACCAAGTCTGGGAGAGAAAACAGCAAACAGGTACAATCTTGGAAACCCAAAGGGTGTGTTTGTGTGTGTCTGTATGTGTGTGTGTGTGTGTTTGTGGGGGGTCTCTGAGTCAGTCTTGACTCTATGACTGTGAGCTTGGTTTGGTTGTTAAGGAACCCTAGTGGGGTATTGGTTAAAAGTCGGGTTGTGATCTGAAAGGTCAGCCGTTCAAAATTACCAGCCTCTCTGCCAGAGAAAGCTGGACTTTCTACTCTGCTAGAGTTACAGTTTCAGAAACTCCAGGGCAGGCCCTATCTTAGAGGGGTTACTGTGAGTAGTAATCAAATCAACTGCAGCAAGTTTTGTTGTTGTTGTTGATGTTTTGATTTTTTTTTAAACTTCAGTGCTTATTTAGTTTGTGTGGGTTGGAAGCTCTCTCCCTTCCTCTTTCTCTGACTCCCACAGTCCGTTTGCTCCCTTACATTTATCCTCTAAAATAAAAGTCATCCACTGGTGGAAAGATGAGGCTGTGTGCGTCGGCCATAAGATTGGCAGTCTTGGTAACCCTACTTTGGGTCACGATGCGTCAGAATTGTTTCAGTGGCAGTAGGCTTGATTTCTGCCTGTTTCTGTGCTGTTGGGAATATCTTTCCTTTGACAGAGGGTTTTCACAATGAAGACATCAACATAGGTGTGCTTATTATTAACCAAAGACCAGTCTTTCTTGGTATTTTCACCATTTTTTTTCCACCAAGTTCCTTTCTCTCTTTCAGAAGGCAGTTTAAGGTTGCTGAGTGTCATTGAGTTGATTCTGACTCCCCGAGACCCTGTTCGATGTAGTGAAATGACCCTGGAGGATTTTTTTAGGCTGCCATTTTAATAGAAACAGAGTCACAGGCATTTCTTCCAAGGGACTGCCAACCTTATGGTTGCCAGCCTAACAGTGGTGCCACCTGTGCTCCTTGCCATCCATGGCTCCACATGGCCCGTAGTCATCATATCCCCGTAGTCCAGCGGTTTTCAACCTGTGGGTCACGACTACTTTAGGGGTCGAAAGATCCTCTCACAGGGGTTGCCCAATTCACAACAATAGCAAAATTACAGTTAGGAAGAAGCAATGGAAATAGTTTTATGGTTGGGGGGTTATCACACCATGAGGAATTGTATGAAAGGGGTGCGGCATTGGTTGAGAACCACTGCTCTAGTCCCTTCTGGTCTGGGACAGTTTCTCAGTCTTTCCACACAGCTGACAGAGCACATCATCTTTGTCGTATCAGATCAAGACACTAAGAAACTAAGAGTCAGGGAGCTTAAGCGACTCACCCAAGTTCAGACAGCTTATGGAGCTATGCACTGAGACCAGTAGGTCTGGGGTAAAGAATTTGAATTTCCAGGAACTCTGAAGGGACCTCACTTAGACTGTCAAATCTTTGTTTCACTTTCTGAAGTATAGGAATGCAATTAGACTCTGAATGACATTCCTCTCATTCCCCTCTCTCACTGGGTGCTCTGTTGTTGGGTCTTCAGGTACTGTCAGGTCAGCTGTAACTCATAGCAAGCTTACGTGTGGTGGAGGGTGTGGTGTGGTGAGGGGGGCCACATGGCTCAGAATACAGCATCTTTAACTAATTGAGAGCCTCGAATCTTAGTCTTTTCTTCTGAAAAATATTGATAACAACTTCTACCCTGCTGTGGCTGGACTTAGAAAGATGAAACAATATAAACTTCATCTATCAGGAGGCTTCAAAAATTTCATGAAAAAATCCAATGAAAAGATAATGGAGTTTTAGCATGAACTGTATGAAGCTCCCTCACATTCTTTGGAAAATATAAACATTTTTTTCTTTCTTCTTGAGAATGTTTTCATATTATTGATTCAAATGTGATTTTTTGCTTTTTCTTCCATTTTTTAAGACATGTTATTTCCTGGCTGCTGAAAAACTGAAATGTGTTGAATACAAATTTTGTCATTCTTCAACTATTGATTTGACAGAGAAACCACTAAGAGCATTGGCTGATGGGCCCTCAATAGAGAAGTGTAGACTTCCTTTTGAACGTACACAGCAAATGGCCAAGCAAGCATTTCTGCCAGTATAACAGCTTCCAGTGAACCAGCACCAAATTAAACCACAGGTAAGAAATGACTACACCATTGTTAGTTACATAAAAAGCACATTATCTGAGTGATTTGTTGCATTCTGGTGTCACTTAGAAAGTCAGAATAATAAAGGGACTTGATGGGTCTCTCTCTATTATTTTATGATGAAAATATAATATAGACTAAAAGAATCTTAGCTAAGAGAACCATATTGTTGGTTGAGTCATAACTTAACTAGAAATCTTTCCTGTGACTCTCTCTAAATGGTCACACAGAGTATGTTGAGATTGTGTCCAGGCAAAAATTCTCAAGGACATTATCTAAATCAAGACTCAATTCTTATAAGAGTGTGGGCATCTTTATTTCCTCACTCATTAAGAGATGGAACCTTCATGTATAGACTGCCTCCAGGAATTTAGGGTCTATGGTAAAAGAAGCTTTATAATGTGAGATCTTTGTTAAAACAAAAGTTTGTGTACTCAGTTTGTGGTTGTCATCCCAAGATTTGTGTTTATCTGAAAACAAACAAACAAATAAACAAACACAAACTGTTTCACTTAGCTTGTGTCTACAGTCTGTGAAAAAAGAGATGAGGAGACTGGTGTTGGAGGAAGGACACCGATTCTCCTTTCCCACACAAGTGAAAAGGAAACATGAAATATTTAAAATCTGCCTGCTTTCTGTGGTCTGACAATGGTGACAATGATATTATAGGCTCTTTTTGTGTCCACCCTGCAGGAATGACCAAAGCCTAATCATTGTGACTCTCCAAAAGCACAGAAAGAGAGAGAGAGAGAGAGAGAGAGAGAGAGAGAGAGAGAGAAGAGAGGAAAAATAGAAATAGCAACAGAAGTGCTATAGGTTTTCTAAAACTCTTGAAGAATACATAACCTTAAGTACCCCCCTATTAATGAAAAATATTATTTTCCACTTCTCTCACTATTCCATATTTTGGTTAGAAACTCTTTCTGATGTAAGACTCAACTCATAATAAAATGAAGTGTTGGTTATTCATTCGCTATCCTTCACATCTCTTTTCCCTAATCACAGGAAACACTTCCAAACATTGTAGGTTTTCTAAAACAAAGCTTCAAAGCCTCCTATTCCTCTGTATGTGTTAGCATACTTACTCATCCCATTTTGAGGAAGATAATCTGTTTGCTTTTTGAGTTTGTTCACTTGCTTTCATTTTTTTCTCTATACCAAAGATCAACTTTTGACAACTATTTTTTTTTACAACAAGGCTTATAGCATTGCTCCAAATCCAGCTGATTTCATGGCCTTCATGCTTGCAATCATGTATCATGAATTTCTGAATTGGCAGTGTTTATTAGATAGAAACTTATGATGATTCCTTGCAGAAATAGTTGATAATTTTTTCCTCTTCTCCACCTCCCACAGGAGATGGGAATATGAAAGCTTTTAGAGAGAGACTAAGGACTAGTTTGCTAAACCTTCTCAATAGTAGAGTTAGATTGTGTGCTAGTTTTTTTTTTTTTTGCCTCCTGGTTTCCCCTCTCTCACTCCCTCTATCATATATCGTGCTGTTTTCCTTAGGCAAGATTTGTGGCGCTCTCCCCTTTGTCACTTCAAACTTGTAAGTTAGAATTTGAGCAAAGTGGACTTTTCTCTAGACTTATAGCAGGGATTTGGAAATGATTTTACAATAGACAGAGAGGTCTAGTGCTTCTGGGATGGGGATAAAACAGCAGAAAGCTAGTAGATTTAGCAAGAGAAATTCCATATGGCTGTAAGTAACCCCTAAAAGCAGTGGCTGTGTTGGTTGGGCTGATGAGTCAACTTGTCTGCGGCAGGGTTCTCAGTGGTTCATTTGTTTGGTAAGATTTAGTCACCCCCCAGTGATAAGATATGGTATGATGTAAGTAACCATTTCCATGACAAGATCTCCTACAAGCAGCAACCAATCGAAAGGGGTTTTTCCAATTAAAGATCGGCTTTTAATACATGCGGCCACTCTGACAAAATTCATCTGCTTTTTACTGGATCTGCACCTTGCAGCTGGCCTCCGGTCCTTCGGACATGAGCCAGTAGGCTGCGGTTTGCTTACTGATCCTGGAAATCATCAGCAACTTTCCTTTTAACCTGTTGACCTTAGATGCATTTGCCTCTGCAGTCAATATCCTGTCCTCTGACCTGTAGCAATGTGAGTCAGAAGAAGCCTCCAGCCTGACACTCGACCCACAGACAGTATTTGCCAGCCAACCGTGCGAACTGTCTTGTTGAGACAAATCTTTCTGTATGTATGCATCATAAGCTTTACCAGTTTTGTTTCTCTAGTGAGCAGAGTTTAAGCATTTCTTTCTTTCTTTCTTTCTTTCTTTCTTTCTTTCTTTCTTTCTTTCTTTCTTTCTTTCTTTCTTTCTTTCTTTCTTTCACAAAAACAAGTCCAGAGACATGCAGTTCAGGCCTGGTGTACCATGAACATGAAGTCATCAGGAGTTTATGTTCCTTCTGTCTCCTTGTTTATCCATCCTTATGACATGTACCCTCAAGATGACCTCATAATCCCAAATGGTTGTCAGAGCACTAGCTGCCACGCCTGCATTTTCTAGACCCAGAAAAGTTGGAAGAAAACTTTTCTCAGTTACAGCAACTTCTTCTGAAAGATATCTCACTAGAAAAATGTAGTCCCATGGCCATACCTACCTGCAAGAGAGGCTGGGAACATTTTATAAAGAGTTCTGTTACTAAAGAAGAAGGGAAGATGGATATTTGGAAAGCAACTAGAAGTGTCTGTACCAGGCCTGACGAGGGTGGTGAGATGCATGACCAGAGAAGTTGACAGCTTTTGTGAGATACATTTAAGGAGCCCATGGGGAATAGTGCATTATGAGTTGGGTTGCTAACCAAAGGTCAACATTTCAAACCCACCAGCTTCTCTCAGGGAGAAAGATGAGATTCTTTGCCCCTGTAAAAATTTATAGCTTTGGAAACTGATGGGGGGCAGTTCTCTATTCTGTAGGGGCATTATGAGTCAGAATTGACTTGATTAAATGAATTTTTAAAAAACACCTTTATTGGTCAGGAGCACTGTAGGAGGAAAGTGCCCTGACAATGAATACGGTATTCTGTGAGTCCATGGATGGCGGGGCCTCAGAAGTCCCTGTCTTTTTCAGTGAGGACAAAATGTTGTTTCTGTGTCATAGAAGGATCTTGATCGATCCATCCAGGTGGTGCCCCAGGTTATGGTGTACTATGACTTCAGTGCCGGTCTCTGCTGCTGTCAGATTAGGCTTTCAACAATGCCCACCCGAGTTGTCTTTGGGTGGGCCATTCATATTGACTTGTGAGTGAACTCATGCCATAGGCTCCATCCTGCCACGTTGCCATTTTGGACATGGGCCCAGCATGTCATTTCATCCATGAGACTGCAGAGATTTTTCTCTTCTGTAAGTACATGAGACATGCATGGCTTCCCATTCTGAATAGATTCTTAAGTCCCGATCCACATTTCCCTTCGGAGTCCTTCTATCACCTCTCTCCCAAGTATTCCCCACCTGTGAGAACCTAACTGTCGACCAGTCATTTGCAACTGTCTAGGTATGAGTGTAACTCAGGGATTCTGGTTATCTCATGGTCCAGACCAAGTGCATGCCAAATGTTCTGCTCTTAGTTCTGTCCACTGGGTAGATTTCCCACACCATTGTCTTCAGGGATACCTGGGATAGGAGCAGTGGCAGCTGCCCAGTTCTGGTTGATGCCAGCTATATCTGCCATCTGTCTTTATCTCCAGACTTGCCTTTGCTAATTCCCACCTCTCTGTCTCTCTCTCTCTCTTTCTCTCACTCTGCCTTCTGGGTCTGGTTCCGTCTGGGGTGCTTTTTACTCCTGTTTGTCTGGGAATCAGCGGTCAACAACATCAGACCCTGTTGATTTTGCCCTGGCACCTGGCACACATCTCTGCTCTAGGATTTGTCTCAGACTTCTATTATTTAAGCCAAACAACTTCAGTTGGGGTCTCCTGCTTTCCTTATGACCCAGAGCACATCAGCTTGAATTACCACTCCTTACTTTTTCTGAGTTAGTGAGAAAAATGGAGATATTTTATTATGTTAAAGATGTACTTATTTTTTGAAAGCAAGCATGGGTGTTGACTTATCAATGTATTTTGTTACTATTTATATAGATGACACAGAGCCCTGTTGGTGTAGTGGGTTAAATATTGAGCTCCTAATCTCAGAATCAGCTTTTCCAAATCATTAGTTGTTCCAGGAGATAAAAATGAGATCTTCTATCTCTGTAAAAATTTACAGTCTGAGAAACCCACAGGGGCAGTTCTATGCTGTCATACTGGACTACTTTGAATCAGAAACAACTTGATGGCAATGGGTTTATTTGTAGATGGCATTCTGATCTTTCTCTTTTACTCAATTAGCAATTAACACAAGCTGTTTAAAAAAAATGGAATTAGAACATACCAGAAAATTTCTACTAATTTTTGGAGAACCCCTGGTATGAGGGATGATTTTTTTTTATTTTTGTGCATCACTGCCCTCTGGTGGGAGTGGGAGGCCCAGCCTTGCTCCTGGAGAGCTGCTGCTGGATTTGAACCGCCAAGCCAGTGGGCTGCAGTCCTGCACTCAACCACTATGCCACCGGGGCTCAGCTGGTGGATGATTTTAAAATAGGGATGTATTTCAAGTGAGGAGCCCTGGTAGAGCAGTGGCCAATCATTAGGGTGATAACTATGAGGTTGGTGATTCAAAGCCACTAATTAACCCATAGGGGAAAGATGAGACAGTCTGCTCTTGAACACATTTACAGCGTTGGAAACCCACCAGACAGTTCCACTCTGTCCTGCAGCATTGCATGAGTCAGACTTGATTTATGGTGGTAGGTTTCTGGGAGAAATCCACTTGGTCCTGGTATATAATTATGGTTGCTGGTATTTTATTTAGAATTTTTGTGTTGTGATGCATAATTGAGTATACAAATGATTTGTGGGATTTTGTTTTGTAATATCCTTTTCAGCTTCATGGAAGTACAAGCAAGCTTTCCTTCTTCTTTTGAAAAATTCTGTTTTTACCTGAGGAGTTGCTGGGTTGCTTAGATAAATGCTGGGCTACCAAACAAAACAGTTTGAACCCACTCAGTCTGAACCCACTCATAGCTGCCTCAGAAGAAAGGCCTGGCAATCTACTTCTGAAAGGTCACAGCCAAGAAGACTTGTGACATAGGGGGGTTGTCATGAGTTAGTTCGATTTTAGTCTCTGCTAGCTAAACTTTGAAATGTTATGCTAATTTAGAAAGGCATCTTCCTGGAACAATCTGGGTTTTCTTATCTTATCTTGGGTGGATCAGATATTATCTGGTCTTGATCTCCAATTTATAGAGATTGAGGTAAGTGTGGCTTGAAATCAATCTGGAGAGGCAGGCAGGGACCTTCAGGCAATGCTTTGCAAAGATTTAGTTTTATTTTAAGAACAAAAGCGAGTGAAGTGTTTTCAACAAGGCAGTAGCTCAATCAGATCCTACAGTTTCAAGTTCATACTGGTTTTCTGATGATGAGAAAATTACCTTCTACTTTTAAATCGGAAAAAAAAGGAATGTTATCTATGCTGCAAGGTTTGAAAAGATAATTCAAGGTATTACCTATAAAATACTTCTCTGGCATATTGTAACCAGTCACTGTTGATTTCAACCCACTTTATAAGAACAAAAATAAGCAAAGCAAAACAAAAACAACTCATTGTGATTGAGTCAGTTTTGACTCGGCAACCCTGCAGGACAGGATAGAATGCCCCTGAGTTTCTAAGACTGCAACTCCTTACAGGAGGAGAAACTAATGACTCCTTTCATTGTCCTAAGCTCTAAATATTTACAGAAGCAAGCAGTCACCTTTCTCTTGCAGAGTGTTTGTTCCAATAACCAATATTATGATTAACAGTCAATTGCCTAACCTCTGCTCCAGCAGGACTTCTTTGACATATCATACACACTGGTTAGTAAGTTATTACTTTTATGCCTATTCACACCGGTAATTTTTCATGGCGAAGCAATAGTTTTGTACTTCCTTGTGTGAAAGGCAGACTCTTTCCTGAAAGGATATTTCTAGACTGATGTACATACGTTAAAGATTCTGCTAGCACAGTGGGTTAGGCATCGGGTTGCTAAGTGCAAGGCTGCTGGTTAAATCCACCAGTCACTCCGAGTTAGAGGCATGAAGCTGCCTGCACTTATAAAGATGACAGTCTTGAAAACCCAAAGGAGCAGTTCTCTGTCTTATGGAGTCATTATGAGTGGAAATCAACTCAGTGGCAATGGGTTATACCTAATCTTGTTAGTGAGTCCCTTCCACATTGTTTACCTGTAGGAAAGGCATTGATTTCTGTATATTTGTCTTGTATCCAGGCATCTTACCAAACTCTTATTAATTCCACCTATTTCTTCAGCTCAGTCTCTTGATCATGCTGTTGATACATAATTCATTTCCCTTTCAAGCCATTACTTTTGTATCACCTACTGCTTGTATTTATTTGAAGGATAATATTTATCCTTGAAATATGAGCCAGACTTGCATATTACATATAAATTGCTTGATGGAGAAATGACCCAGAGTCTAAATTACCTTTGTGGCTATATAGGATAGTAATTGCGATGATTGTGTAGGACATGATTTGGAAATTAAAATTGCCAGGTGCAATAGAAAATAGGCAGTTATGTGTGTGATTGATTTTAATGTACTGTTTGTATGACCTTGCTCTTTCCCATGTGAAATCATGCATTTATTCCATCTTGAACTAAAGATAGGTCAGAGAAGTTTAAATACACACCTCTTCCCCTTGCACTTTACTATTGATTTGGAATAGTAAATGGATCTGGCTTTGTTGGCTATGCCTGATACTCAATAAACATCATGGATATTGAAATATAAAGCATGAACACATGATGGGCATCTAGTATTGGCCTAGGAATATAATAATACTGGCAGCTACCTTGGAGCCTACACACACGGCAATCTATGCACAACAGAACAAAATGTTACCCCGTCTTGCATCACCCTTTCAAAGAGCTAGCACATTTAAGTCCATTATTGCTGCTAGTGTGCCAATCCATCTCAGCAAGAATCTTCTTGCTCTCCCTGGTCATCAATGCACCAGACACAATGACTTCCTCCAGTGATCAGTGCCTCCTAATAACATGGCCCAAGGAAGTGAATCAGGCACTGTTCTTTGTGATGATACAGTTCTTTTTTATTTCGTTGTTTGTTTTTTGGACATCATTGCTCTCTGGTGGTGGGAGTAGGAGACCCAGCTTTGCTGTTGGATTTGAACCTCCAACCCAGTGGGCCGCAGTCCCGCCAACCACTACACCACCGGGGCTCAGCCCCTGATGATATATATAGTTCTTATGCTTTAAGGGCAAGTTGGACTTTTTCCTTCATTCTCTGAGCTTTTGATCATATGCTACTTCTTGAAATGTTTGGTCCTGTGACTGTATATTTTTAAAAAGATTAGTTTTATATATCATACAATTTAATTGTTCAGTCATATTTGTGCAATTATCACCACAACCAATGTCAGATCATTTTCTTTTCATACTCGCTGTTATGTCCCCATCCTCCCTTGCCATGCCCCCTCAGCAATTATCTATCCAGTTGTTGTCTCTATAAATCTAATCTGTGTCTTCTTTTGAAACTTCCCGAATCATTCAATATTTTGTGGAAGTTTTAAATATTTCCCCACAAGGCTTGACTTTCTACTTTTAGTTCTTTCAATTGAAGAGAGTTGAACGTGCTCTTTTTGTTGAATAGTCTCTTTGTACATTTCACCATAACATTTTACTTTGTCTTCTTGAGGTGCCCTTGGAAACTTTCTGTTCAGCTCTTTGACTTCATCAACTTTCCCTAACTATTCTATGATTAAAGGCAAGTTTTAGAGTCTTTTCTGACATTCACTTTGATCTTTTCTTTCCTATCTTTTTAATGACCTTTTGCTTTCCTCATGTATGATGTCCTTAATGTCCCCATATCAGGTCATCTGCACATTAGTGTTTGATGCAGCAAATCTGTTCATCAGATGTTCTCAGAATTCAGGTGGGATCGACTCAAGGTTGTATTTTAGTTCTTGTGGACTTGTTTTAATTTTCTTCGTGTTTATCTTGAACTTACGTATTGACCCCGGCCTAATTTTAGCTGTTGATATTGAGACTTTCTATCATTTCTTTCCAGAAATATAGTCAATTTTATTTTTGTGTATTCCATCTGGAGAAGTCCACATGTCATTGAAAAATGGTATTTGTGATGAAGGAATCATTGATCTTACAAAATTCTATCATGGGATTTCCAGTCAATCATTAGCAAGCATTGGAGCAATACAGAAGCTGCAACAATGAGTTCAAACATAGGAACAGCTGTAAAGGTGGCACAGGGCTGGGAGATATTTTGTTCTGTTGTACATTGGGCTGCTATGAATTGGAACTGACTCAAATGCACCTAACAACAGGATGGTCTTTACTAGCTAATTTTTTGGAAGTAGATTGTGAGATCTTTTCTCTTAGCCTTCTTAATCTGAAAGCTTTGTTGAAAACGGTTTATGATAGGTGACGCTTCCTATATTTGAAATACTGGTAGTATAGCTGCCAGCATCACAACTAGTTGCATGAAAGTTAATCACGTCCAAAGTAATCATAGACAAACTGAAAGAGGGGTGGTGGGGCCAAAGGGCATAAGCTAAACTCAAACCAAACCTACACATATTGATTCCAACACACAGTGACCCAAGAGAGCATAATAGAATTGCCCCTATGGCTGTCTGATGGTGCATATCTCTACAGACGCAGAAAGTCTTTTCTTTCTCCCATGGAGCAGAGAGTGGAGTTGGTGAGGCCAGGAAGACTAGAGAAACAAATTCATAAGCATGCATATGGATATAAGGGGAAGGTTTATATACAAGAGGAATGGAACATTGAGAAAGCATCCCAACCCAGGCCAGTCCAAGTCCAAAAGTCCGATATTAGCCCATATATCTGACACCACTCCATTACTCCTCTTCAGACTCACGGACCACATGCATTGATGCCAGGACAATCACAGGCCAGTGGGTGCAGAGTCTTGTGTATCCAGCAGCAGTAGAAGCATTCTGGCACTGCCAGAGGTCTCCCCATGGCTCCTTGTTTCCAGGGCTCAGGGTCCATGAGCAGTATCCAGTGGTGGTGGAAATATCTCAGCACTGGCATGGTCTCTCTGTGGCTTCTCCAGCCCCAGAGGTCTGGTTCTATCAGGGCAAACCCATGTGGCTTCTCCTCCGCTCCTCTAGTTCCTAGCATGCTGCCATCTTGTCTTGTCAGTAGCTCGTCTCCCAGGAACTGAGTCTATGGTCTCTCACTTCCAATGGGAAAAACCACGAGATTTCCCAGAGTTCTCAGAGAAAACCATGCCCACACAGAGGTCTCATTGGCTATCTCTAGATTGATAGGCTAGACTCCACTCTCAATCATGAAAATGACACACAAGTACATGACTATCATAGAAATCAAACTGCTGACCTTGCAGTTAGCAGCCCAATGTTTAATCCGCTATGCCACCAGGGTTCTAGGTGGTAAATACTAGGCATATAATTAGCATTGTTTTTCTTTTTTTCCCTTTTAGAGCCATATGCCCAAAGATTATGAGCAGGCTTTTCTAGCCGCCAATTTAAGTTTGTTCTGTGCCCTACCAAATCCTATGTCTTCTCCCACCACTGTACTCTTCACCCACTTCTACTACTGTTCCCTCTTCCCTGAACCTCAGACCCAAAGACTCTGGCCTTAGGTTTCAGTGTTTTCCTTTGGCCTTAAATTATCTTTTTCCAGATAACCACATGGTTTCTGTTTGACTCCATCTAGTTCTTTTCTCACATTTGTTCACACTGAGTTAGCATTCCATATCTCTGTCCCCTTTTGGTCCTCTTCTGTTTCTATCCCCTTCTGCTCTTCAGTTGTTTCTGCACAACATTTATCACTCGCTAACTCACTTGCTATTGGTTTTTGTTTGTTCGTGTACTTATTGTGTTCCAGCCCTCGAAGGCATGAAGTAACCTCACACTTGCCTTGCTTTCTGTTCCATTGCCCTTATTTACAATAGTGCTTGTCACCCGTTACTGCTATTTGCCTAGTCAGTCAGTTCAGACTCATGGTGATCTGATGAATGAAAGAAGAAAATTTGCTTGGTCCTGTGCCATCTCCATGATCAGTGCATGTTTGAGTCCATTGTTGGCACTATTGTGTCAATCCAGCTCATGGACCACCTACTTTACTGTGCATGACGGCTCGCCAGGCAATTGGTCTTTTATGGCGATATGTTAAAAAAGAAGAAGAAGAGCCAAAGCCTCCTAATTCTTCTTTCTAAGCAGAATCAGAGTTGTTGAGTGAGTGTTTGAGAGCATCATTTATGGTGATAAACAATGAAATATGGTCATGGTTCGAATGAGCAGAATCTGAGGTTTCCTTGAGTGCTGGTCTTACAGTTTGCTCATACAGAGATACTGCTTGCAAATAGTTCCTGTTACCTTTCAGTCCAGAGGAGCTGAAGCACAGGAGTGACTAGAATTTTAATAGTTAAAGAAGTTGGCCTAGGTGCAGGTCTTCCCTCTGTGTCTTATAGTCTCTTTAGACAAGTGCTACCTAGACAACGACCTTCTCATGATGAATGACAAGTATGAAAGACAGCAAGCAGAAACATTCAATGTTGTCACTAATGCACATGTTCTATTGTCCAAGGCAAGTCATGCTAATAAGCCAATCTCAGTAGGATGGGGAAATATATGCTACTCAGTCTAGTGGGAATTATCGCCATAGCAATGATAGTACTAACAGAAATGATGTAGGGAAAATGATACACCATATTCAATCTACCACAATTGTCTTCATTGTTCTTATCACTTGAGAATGAAACCAAGTAGAGGAAAATAGGATCAAGAGATGAAGGGAGAAGAAGTACTTATAACATTATTTTTCACCCTATTCTAGCTGTACCTAAAGCCTGATCTTTCTCTAAGTGAAATTACCAGCTCAATTTTTTTTTTAACTTAAGTAGTTCAGAGTTAGCGTCCTAGTTCTTGCCTTCGAAAACATCTTGAATTATTGAAAAAGAAGAAAAGAAGTGGGATGATGAAGAATTCATTAGGTAGACTAGTAGAGTAAATAATGATTGATGAAAATTACATTTACTCTATCTACCTCAATAGGTAACCCGCTGCTATTGACTTACAGTGATCTTATAGCACAGAATAGAATTGCTCCATAGATTTCTGAGTCCGTAAGTTGTTACAGGTGCATGCAGCCTTATTTTCCTCTTTTTGATTGGCTGTTAGTTTTGAATCCCCAACATTTTGATTAGCAGCTCAATTTGTAACCCACTGCACCACCAATAAGTTGTGTTTTTCTGTGCACTTTGAGTTGGTGTACAGATTGTGGCCACAGCAACTGTGTGATGCTGTAAATGTAGACCTTCATGAACACTGGATGCTTCTTCGTGGACATCTTTCTGGAAGCTTCTGAGGTATGACATTGAATGAACATGCTCCAGGGAATCATTGATCCTAGCAGAATTACAAATATGAGGGCTGATGGATGCAAGCTGCGATTTGAAATCAGGATCAGCTTAGCTCCTCCTTTCCTCAGAGGAAAGATGAGACTGTCTGTTGCTGTAAAGATCTACAGTCTCCACCGTGGAAAGTGATATGGAACTTGTTAAAAAATTGGGACCAAATACCATACTCAAAACCTTTGCTGAGTATATACTCCAAAGAAGTAAGAGACAAACCACAAACAGATGCATGGTCTGCCGTGTTCATCAGAGCACAGTTCACAACGGCAAAAAGATGTAAACAGCATGCAAGTTCATCAGTAGAAGACTTGATGAAAGAATTCTGGTACATATACACAATGGAGCACAATGGAAACTCTGGTACACACACAGCATCCCTAAAAAAAAAAAAAAAACAGGGATGAAACCATGAAGCACCTCCTGACATCGATGGACATGGAAACCATTCTGCTGAGTGAGGTTAGTCAATCACAAAAGGGAAAATATTGTATGAGACCATGAGTATAACGATAAACATCAGAACAAAGGCAGGCATCTGTTTTTAGGCCATGTAATCCTCTCCTGTGGTCTCCCAGATAATGAAGAAGGGCTTCTGACTGATACTCACAGTCTGCATGTTACCCCTTATTTGTACTCTTCAACCGAGGTGGTCTCACCTCAGCTGGGGTAAGTTTCTTGTGTTGGGGGATGGAGGAAAATACCAATCAGTTTCTGCCACAGGACACTGTTTTATGGTTATCCCAAATCCTCAGACACTACAAGGGTGCTCAGTGAACATTAATGGAAATTCAAGTCCTTTGAGAAGGAGGTATATCTTTGTTGCAGGGCAAATCAGGTATGACCATTTGTCAACAGGGCAAACAAAAAGAAAACAAAACAACAGCATAGGAAGTTTACTATTACTTATATAGAGAACATGCCAAGAAGAGCACTGAATTATTAATTGGGTACTTTTGATCTAGTTTCTACCCAACCCTTGGTGACCTGAGTGGTGTAGACAACCAACACTTTATTTATTTAAATCATTTTATTGGGGGCTCATACAGCTCTTATTACAATCTATCCATCCATTCATTATGTCAAGCACATTTGTATCTTTGTTACCATCATCATTTTCAAAACATTCTCTTTCTACTTGAGCCCTTGGTGTATAAGTTTCTCATTTCCCCCCTCCCTCCCCTGTCCCTTCCTTCCTCGTGAACCCTTGATAATTTATAAATTATTTTTTCATGTTGTACACTGACCGATGTCTCCTTTCACCCACTTTTCTTTTGTCTGTTCCCCAGGGAGGGAGCTATATGTAGATCATTATGATTGATTCAACCTTTCTTCCCATAGCTCCCCTTCCTCTCCTGGTATTGCTATTCTCATTATTGGCCCTGAGGGGTTTGTCTGTCCTGGATTACTTGTGTTGCAAGATCTTATCTCTACCCATGTACCTGTTATGGTCTAGCTGAACTTGTCAGGTAGAATTATGGTCATAATAGTGGGTGAGGAGGAAGAATTAGGGAACTAGAGGAATGTTGTATGTTTCAGCCATGCTTTATTGAACCTGACGGACTCATTTCTCCCTTGTGACCCTTCTATAAAGGTCTGAAAATGGGCTTTGGATCTACACTCTGCACTCCCCCTCCTTCACATCAATATGATTTTTTGTTCTGGGTCTTTGATGTCCAATATCTGATCCCATTGACACCCCATGACCACACAGGCTGGTGTACTTCTTTGCTTCTTCTTTGGCTAGATGGCTACTTGGTTATCTTCAATCCTTTAAGATCCCAGAAGATATATATCTTTTGATAACCAGGCACCATCAGCTTTCTTCGCCACACTTGCTATGCACCCATTTTGTTTTCAGCAATCGTATCAGGAAGGTGAGCATCATGGATGCCAGTTTATTAGAGCAGAAGTTCTTGCATTGAGGGAATACTTGGGTAGAGGCACAATGCCTATCGACTACCTTGATACTTAACATATTAATATATGTACATATATCAGTTTCCCTATTGTTATATATAAACATATTTACATATGTGCCTGCCTGTATTTAGACCTCTATAAGTGCTCTTTGCCTCCTAGTTCTTTTCTCTATTTATTTTTACTTTCCTCTGTCCTATTATCATGTACAGCCTTCATTTGGGTTTCAGTAATTCCTCTTGATTACATTGTCCTTGATCAAGTCCTACCAGTCATCCTATTTCCTCCTCGCCATCTATTTTAGATCCATTGTTGTTCCCTTGTTCCTGAGTTTGTTAGCACTCACTTCCTTTCCCTGCCTCCCCTGTCCCATGTCTTCCTGGAACTATCGGTCTCATTGTTTTCTACTCCAGATTATTTATCCTGCATATCTTATCTAGAAAGACCTGCAGAGACAATAATAAACACAAAAACAAGGCAAAGCAGAACAAAATGACAAAAGAAAGCCAAGTAACCAAACAGCAACAGCAACAACCAAAAACCAATGATAAAAAAATCCCCAAAGCCTGCAGTTTGTTGACCTTTGTTGTGTTTTCTGGGAGTCTGACGAAGGCGCCACATCCTGGCCCCAAAGTCAATTTTTGGTATCCTCTGGTTACTTTATTGCTTTATTGGGATAATTTGTAGTGTCCCTACTTGCATTAAACCCCAGGTGAATTTCCTCTAACCATTAACCAGGGATGCAATTAGTCTTGCTAGCAGACAGAGCACATTGGGACATGGACTAAAGCAGATATAGTTATGTTAAAATTGAATACCTTTTCACTTGTTCTCCCTTTGGCTTATTTTAAATTTCTCCTCATTTGTATTATCTTCTGCTAGCTTCTCAACTGAAATTTTTCTGTTTTATTTTGTTATTGTTATTGGATTTTTTGTTCTTGTTCTTTTTGGGTATTTTTTCTCTATATGAAGTATAGGATATGTAAATCTACAGATAATAACTGGATTAATAGTTTTTTAGGGTTATGGCAGGGGAATTTGGGGGAATTGGAGAGCTAATAATGAGTACAAGAAAGACAAAAATGTTCTAAAATTGATTGTAGTGATTATTGCACAATTATTTCTTAATTGGTTTAAACTATTGAATTGTATATGTGAAATACATGTCAAGAAAGTGTTAACATTTAAAAGTTGGGACTAGAAATACCATATGACTCAACAAGGCCTGTACTTGATATATAGCCTAGAGAAATAAGAGCCATGACATGACTACATTATACATACCCATGTTCATTGCAGCACTATTTACATTAGCAAAACAAAAAAAAGGAGGGGAGAAACTAAATGTACATCAGTGGAAGAATAAATAAACTTTGTTTTATACACACACTGGAAAACTACACAGCTTTAAGAAATTTGAAATATCCCATAACATGGATGAACTTGGAGGTTATTATGAGTGAAATTAGTCAATCACAAAAGGACAAGTATTGTGTGAGATCACTATTATAAAAAGACAAGAAGATGTCTTCATGTGAAAAGAAATGTTCTTTGATATTTGGCAAGAGTAAGAGGGAAAGAAGCAGGGTGGAGCATGAAGGACTAGAGGATACATGAAGCAATATATGGTAGAAGGATGCTAACATAGAATGACGGACCCAGAGTAGACAGCGGGAGGCTTGCAAGAGTTAGAGGGCACAGGAAAATGCTATTCCAACACAATCCTGCAATTTTTGTGGTAATCTATGCTTGTATAAACAAGCTCAGGTGTGGAACAGGTTTGGAAGGGAGAGTGGGTGTGTATTCACCAATATATACAGGTGTGACAGAGGATATTTGTACATGTGCATCTTTGCTGCAAATATATCCATGGACATGGAGGAGAAATTTTATGAAAATTTCTCAGACAACCAAACACTTTGAGGTAAGGAATAGCTGTGACCCAGGGCCCAGGTCCATAGTCTTGGGGATACTGAAGTTGGCCTAGTTCACAAAGACACATCCCACTTTGGTGAGTCGCAACTGGAGCCTTAAAAGCTGTGAGCAGTCATCTGAAGGCAACTATCAGTCTCTCTGTATCTGGGAGAAAGATGAGAGAGGAAAATCAAAAGATACATGGACAAATTTAGTCCAGTGAACTAAAGGACCATACAAATGTCAGCCTGCACTACTCTGAGTTGAGAGGGTGAGAATTAGATAATGTCTGCCTACCATACTAACTGTGTCGAAAGGATCACAGGAAAAGGTCCCAGATAGAGTGGGAGAGAAATGTGGGGCAGAATTCCAAGTCAGATATCCTCAGATAGAGATGGATGGGACTCCCAAGACTGTGGACTTTAGTCATCCTTCAGGTCTGGAATGAAAGTCATCTCTGTGTTAGAATAACCAACCACTTAGGATCATCACAGGGCAGGTTTATCTCTGAACAATGGACTCAGAAAGACGGAGAGATGGGAAAAAGAAACCACTGGGAGGCAGGGTGATCAGTGCTGGACTAATGAGGGGCTTCAGTGATTGAGTTACACAAAATGAAATGGAATTTAGGTTGTAAAGCTGATGAACTGCTCTCTAACCTGTCCCCTAATTTACAATAAAAATTAAAGAAAAAGGAGGAAAAAAAGATCCCCAGTCTTGGCAACCCTGCATAGGTGGGAATTACCTTGATGGCAAGGAGCTTGGGTTTTGGTTTTATACACACAGCTCAGAGTAGCAAGGCCAGAACTCAAGGATGGTTTTTCCTGCTTTCGCATGTACTGCTGTTGGTCGATGGCATTTCCTCTCCATTCCCTTGGTGCGGTCTCATCAATCCTACTTGTCCTGGAGTATCGGATTTTACATCCTGCTCTCCTCCATCTTGCAGCACAGGACAGCTGTGTCCCAGCAATCAGTCAATGATAATCGCCTAGAAATGTCCCAGAGCCTTGTTGTAGGGGAGTCTGTCTCCATTTATTATTCTAAATGTATTGCTTAGGCAACATTGATTAATGATTAAACTCTACATTACGAGGTAATCATAGAGCTTGATGAAATAATTCAGGAAGTGGAAGCAGCCTTAGAGTAGGTAGGAGATGCTCAGCCTGTGCCAGTTTGAATGTGGCTGCCACTTTATATGATCTGCATGCTGTGCTGATACTATATGTAGGCTTTCCAGGCTTCTGGCTGAAGTATTGGCTTTTAGGTCCTAACTTTCCGCTTTGTTGTCTGAGAATACACTGTGGAGTATGGGTAGTCAGCGTGGAGTAGGATAACTTTTGCCTTTAGTGTTTTGTTTTTGCCAGTGGCAATCTAGGCCCAGCACAGAGTAGGTGCTCTGATGTTGTTGAATGTATAAATAAATGAAGAGCAACATGCAATACTTTTCCAACCCTGGGTGGACACAACCTTTACCTACAGGTTTCTGGACATTCACATTAGTTGGGTGGGATCCATTCGCTTTAGAAAATAGCAGGTGAATTCCCTGACACAATCACTGAAGACAAAATGGGTGCATTAAGCAAATGTGGTGAAGAAAGCTGATGGTTCTTGGCTAAAAAATATTTACATCATCTGGGGTCTTAAAGAATTGAAGATAAACAAGTGGCCATCTAGCTGAGAAGCAACAAAGCCTACATGGAAGAAGCACACCAGCCTCCATGATCATGGGGTGTCCATTGGATCAGGTATCAGGCCTGATCAGGTAAAAACCCAGAAGAAAAAAAATTCATATTGATGTGAGTGAAGGGAAGTGCAGAATGCGGACCCAAAGTCCATCTGTCGACAATTGGATATCCTCTTATAGAAGGGTCAGAAGGGAAAGATATCAGTCTGGGTGCAGTATAGCACCAAGGAAACATGCACTTTTCCTCTCGTTCTTTAATACTTCCTCCCTATCCACTATCATGACCCCAATTCTACCTTACAAATCCAGCTAGATCAGAGCATGTAAACGGGTGTGGATGAGAACTCACAACACAGGAATCTGGGGCAGACAAACCCCTCAGGACCAAAAATGACAGTAGTGATACCAGGAGGGTGAGGAGAAGGTGTGGGAAGAAAGGGAGAACTGATCACAGTGATCCCAAGGGGATGGACAACAGAAAAGTGGGTGCAGGGAGAGAGTGGTTGGTGTAAGACATGAAAAAGAATAATAATCTATAAATAATCAATGTTTCATGAGAAAGGGAGAGTGAGGGAGGGGGATATGAGCTTTTACAAAGGGCTCAAGTAGAAAGGGAATGTTTTGAAAATGATGGAGGCAACATATGTACAATGTGCTTGACACAATGGATGTATACATGTATTGTGATAAGAGCTGTAAGAGACCCCAATAAAATGATTTAAAAAAAGAAAGTAGCAGGTGGGAAGTGATACAGTGGTACCGTTACTTACTTCTGGGTTGGAATTCTGCGTCATCACTCAGTGACATTAGGCAAGCTTTTATCTAACTGAGCCTCAGTTTCTTTTTAAAAATCATTTTATTGGGGTTTATACAACTCTTATCACGATCGATGCATACATCTACTATATGCAGACCACATTTGTACATTTGTTGCCATCATCATTCTCAAAACATCCTCCTTCTACTTAGGACTTTGGTATCAGCTCCTCATATTTCCTCGCCCTTCCCACTGCCCCTCCCTCATGAGCCCTTAATAATTTACAAATTATCATTATTTTGTCATATCATCACTGTTCAATGTGTCCCTTCACCCACTTCTCTGTTGTTCATACCCCAGGGAGGAGTATGAACGGGTGTATATGTAGATCATTGCATTTGGTTCCCCCTTTCTACTCCACCTGCCCTCCACTCTCCTGGTATCACCACTCTCTTCACTGGTCTTAAAGGAATCATCTGTCCTGAATTCCCCATGTTTTGGCTCCAGTGTACATCTCCTGGTCTAGCCAGAGGTTTGTAAGGTAGAATTGGGATCATGATAGTGGGTGAGAGGAAGCATTAGAGAACTAGAGGAAAGTTGTATGTTTCATTGTTGCCACACTGTACCTTGACTGGCTCATCTTCTCCCTTCAACCCTTCTGTTAGGGGATGTTGCTTCACCTACCGATGGGCCTTGGGTTCCCAATCTGTACTCCCCCTCATTTATAGTGATATAATTTTTGTTCTTTGATGTCTGATACCTGATCCCTTCGACACCTCGTGGTCACACAGGCTGGTATGCTTCTTTTGTACTACCTAGGCCTTCCTCCCAAGAATTTCTTTTTCCCTCTGCTCTTTTGGCATTTTTTTTAAAAGCTCACCTCAGCTGACTCATGACGTACATGTCCTTATGTGTCTGGCTTACTTCACTTGCATCATTTCCCCCAGGTCTTCCCATGCTGCATTGTGCTTCATGCATTCATCACTGCTTTTCAGCAATGCATAATACTCCATTGTATGTATGCACTGCAGCTTTTTAATCTATTTGTCATTTGATGAAAATTAGGGTTGTTTCCAACTCTTTGTAGTTGTGAATTGTGCTGCAATGAGCATTGAAGCACAGATATCTGCCCGTGGTTTGTTTCTTGCCTCTTCTGGGTATATGCCATGTAGGGGGATTGTTGGGTCATATGGAATCTCAATTTCCATCTGTTTTAGATATCTCCAGATCAATTTCCATAGTGGCTGTACATACCTACAGATCCACCAGCAGTAGATAAGGATTCCGGCCTCCCCTTAGCACCTCCAACACTTGTTGTTTTCTGATTCTTTAAGTTGGGCTATCTTTGAAGGTGTTAAGTGGTATCTCGTTGTTTTGATTTGCATTTTTCTATGGCAGTGATCAGGAACATTTTCTCATGTTTATTGGCCATTTGGATTTCTGCCTCTGTGAAACTTCTGTTCAGGTTCTTTGCTTACCTCCTCAGTAAAAAGTTAGTTTTGTTCTCTTTGGAAGCTATCAGGGTATTGTTGGCTTTAGTGATCAGCCTTTTGTCTGATGTGTCATTGCTAAAGATGTTTTCCCTGTCTATGGACTCTCATTACTTTT
The DNA here is from genome assembly GCA_004026705.1 of Nesogale talazaci. Taxonomy (NCBI): domain Eukaryota; kingdom Metazoa; phylum Chordata; class Mammalia; order Afrosoricida; family Tenrecidae; genus Nesogale; species Nesogale talazaci. Next base: position 111,013 of record PVJH01001149.1, on the reverse strand, counting down.
TTGGTGAATTCTTTTGATGTATACAAATGTTTTATCTTCAGTGTATCTGACTTGTCAACTTGTACCTCCTTTGTGTTTGTGTCCTCTCCTCATTTCTGATAGCCTGTGTAGTCCCTGTGCCAAAATTCTCAGGTTGGTCCCAATTCCCTCATTGATGGCCCTAATAGTTTGGGGTTTCACTTTGAGGTCTGTGATACAGCTTAATTCAATTCTGCTAATTCTGGGCTTCTTCCCTCTCCTTATGAAGTTGGTAATCATTTTTCCTATTTCTTTGAAGAAAGAGGAGGGTAATTGTATTGGAATTGCATTAAATTTATGTAGTGCCTTGGGTAGAACTAACATCTTTACTATATTGAAGCTTCCAATTCACAAGCATGGGATATTCTTCCATTTGTTGAGGTTTCTTTAATTTTCCTTATATAGATCTTATGTTCTTTTAGTCAAATATATCCCAAGATAGTTCAGTTTGTGTTTGGCTATTGTAAAGAGTGACAGCTTTAAAAAATCTCCTCCTCGGGCTGAGCCCTGGTGGTGTAGTGGTTGTGTGCGGGACTATGGCCCACTGGGTTGGAGGTTCAAATCCAGCAGCAAGGCTGGGCCACCTACTCCCACCACCAGAGGGCAGTGATACCCCCCCCCCCAAATAAACCCAAAAAGTAAAAACAAAAATAAAAATCTCCTCCTCTGTGTTCTTATCTGATGTGTATAGAAGTCCAATAGACTTCTGGTTGCTGATTTTGTGTCCTGCCACTCTGCCATACTCCTCTATTGCTTTCACTACTCCCCTTGTGGAGCTTTTGGAATTTTCCATATATAAAATCATATCATCAGCAAATAATGATAGTTTTACTTCTTCCTTCCCCAGGCAAATACCTTTGATATATTTTCTTTGCCTTATGCTGTTAACTAAAACTTCCAGTACGATATTAAATAAGAGTGGGGACAAGGGACATCCTTGTCCGGTCCCCTTTTTCAGTGGGATTGTGTTCATCTTTTCTCCATTGACTACCATGTTGGCTGCTGGTTTTTCATATATTGCTTGTATTGTCTTGAGGAATTTTCCTTCCATTCCTATCTTACTAGGTGTCTCAAACAGAAATTGGTGCTGGGTATTGTCAAATGCTTTTTCTGCAACTATTGATATTATCACATGGTTCTTATAGTTTTTTTCCCCCCCATGTCAATGTGAGCCTCAGTTTCTTAATCTGTGAAATGGGACTTCTCCTGTTAGTACCTACCTAATAAGGGTAATGCAAAATTAAGCGTGCAGTGGCTAACACAGTGCTCAGCACTCAGTAATTTCTAAATGATGATTAGCTTTTGTTACTATTTGTTTTAGGGTCTTCATCTTTAAAAAAAATCATTTTATTGGGCGCTCTCACAACTCTTATTACAATCCATCCATCCATCCATTGTATGCAAAGTACATTTGTACATTTGTTGCCATCATCATTCTCGAAACATTTTCCTTCTACTTAAGCCCTTGGCATAGGCTCCTCATTTCCCCCCTCCCTCCCTGTTCCCTGTTCCCTCATGAACCCTTGATAATCTATGATTTATTATTATCTTAACGTATTGTACACTGTCCAATGTCTCCCTTCACCCACTTCCCGGCTGTCCATACCTCAGGAAAGTGGTTATATGTAGATTCTCATAATCGGTTCCCCTTTTCTACTCCACCTTCCCTCCACCCTCCCGGTATCATCACTCTCAACCCTGCTCCAGAAGGAATCATCTGCCCTGGATTCCCCATGTTTCCACTTGCTATCTGTACCAATGTATATCCTCTGGTCTAGCTGGATTTGTAAAGTAGAGTTGGGATCATGATAATCTGGGGTGGGGGTGGGGGAGGAGGAGGAAGCATTGAATAACTAGAGGAAAGTTGCATGTTTCATGACTGCTACACTGTATCCTGACTGACTCATCTCTTCACGGTGACCCTTCTGTAAGGGTTTGTCTTCAGTGATCATGTTGGGAAAGTGAGCATTATCAAATGCCAATTTAATAGAACAAAGTGTTCTTGCATTGGGCAAGTACTTGAGTGGAGGCCCAATGTCCATTTACTGCCACAAGACTAACCTAATAAGTATATGCATGTAGATCCATTTCCCCATCATCATATGTAAATATATTTACTTATGTATGTGCCTGTACTTAGACCTCTATAAAAGCCCGTTGGCCTCATATTTCTTTCCTCTATTTCCTTTTACTTTCCTCTTGTCCCACTATTATTCTCAGCCTCCATTTGGGGTTTAGTACTTTCTCTCTGTTACATTACTCTTGATTAATCCCTATCAGGCCTCTCACATAGGACCCTCATCTTGCTGTAATGGAAACAACACAAGTAGGGAGAATTTAAAAAAAAGACTCTTATTTTCTCACCATTTAGAAAACTAGAAATCTGAATTCGGGCACTGTCACCTGGGGAAGGCTGTCTCTGTTTCAGCATCTATGACCCTTGGTGATCTTTCCCAATATGTGCTGCCTCATCAATGTGTCTAGGCTGCTCCTTGTTTAGGACCCAGCCCACATTGATACAATCTCATTAAAAGAAAATCCTATTTCCACACAGGATTAAATTCACAGGTATGACTCTAGCACCTGCTTTTATGGGGATCAGGCTCAATTCAATCCATAACACTTTAGGAGTGGGTGAATCCATTCAATGGATTGACAACTCAGTGGAGTTTTCTAGAGAATAAGTTCAAGTGGAATATGCGTAATCATCATGAAAAGGAGGGCAGAGGAATTGTCAGGATGCTCCATGGCTTGGAACTTGCCTTCTTCATACTCACCACCTTTTACTGATTCTATTTTTATTTCATCTCTGTTCTTGTGCCTTTGGATAAGCACTAGGATCGTGCTTTTGGATAATTTCTTTCAGGGCTTTTTATTCTCAGTCTCTGCTTTGGAAAATGATCACAACTCCTTTTTGCTTACTAGGTGTAAGCTCAAGTCTCAGACACTTGACTTCTCTCTAACTCACTTGCCAAGTTCTTGATCTGTATGTCCAAGAAAGCAAGCAATTTTGCCTACTGTCTGTCTCTAAAACCCCTATATATAATATCCCGACCGGTCTATGGCTTCACACTTGGACACATTTGTAATGGATGTATAATTGAAATAAGAGTAAAACATACATTAAGTGTACAGCTTTATGCATCTGAACAATATTTACAGTAACATGACCTAAACTTTTGTCAAAGTATTTCACTACCTCCCAATAGCTTCCTCCTTCCTTCCAAGGGCAATGGTTACTTTGATTTCTGCCCTGATAGAGGAGTTTTTCTGTTCTTGAACTTCTTTTGTTCAGACTTAAGTCTGTCATCATCTGGCCTTGTTGCTGTATCTACTAGAAGTTATTCTTTCCTATAGCTAATGGTATTCATTGTCTGACTATGCTATGGTTTACTTATCTATTATCATGTTGATGAACAATTGGTTCCTTTTCTGTTTTTTCTAACTATTTTGAATAAATGTGATTCACATTTATATGCAAGTCTTTTTGTGGTTAGATGTGTTCATTTCTCTTGAAAGAATACTGAGGAGTGGAATTGCAAACTCATAAAACAAATGAATGCTTATAAGCATTGCTCAACTATTTTTCAGAGTTAATACACCATGTGGCATTCTTGCCAGTAATGCATGGGGAATTCCAAGTGCTCCACACCCTCATTAGCACTTAGTAGGTCAAGTTTGTGCATTTCATTGGGTGTGCAATGCCATTGTCCTTTTAGTTTACAACCATTTGATGACTAATGCTGTTGACCATCTTTTAAAAATCTGCTTTGCATTTTTAACTTAATTAATGTTTATCTTTTAGGCAGGAAGTGTGACTTCCCAGTTAGGGTTTCCCTAGATATTACTTTCTCGATGAGTTCAGTTATGGATGTTGCCCATTTCCTGAGTAACTCAGCTAAGCCCTGTTTCCTTCCCACCTTTCCTCCCCAAGTCCTCCAGCTCAGCTCTGTGTCTGCACCAGCATCAGCATCAACACACGGCTTGGTGCTGGCTTTGTGAAACAGGCTGTAGACATGTGTGCAGGGTTTTCTAATGACACCTTTGGGATTGTAATTAAAAATCCTCCCTGCAAATGGTACCTTAAGGTCTTTGTCGTGTGGCCTTCCTCATGACCACATTCAGAGGAGGTGACCTTCCATTAGCATCCTGTGAGAGATAATTGCTGGGTGGCAAAGCCTGAGCTCTCATGCTGTTGATCTTTAATGATGTTTTACAACAGAAAGATAGGATCAGGCAACATGAACATGGTTCTTTCCCTCCTAATAGCAGGATGACTAATAGAATAACTAGAAAGATGGCAAACCTCCACCAAAGAAGGATGATTAAGGGCACTGATGGATGCCGCAAAGCTAAAATAAAGATCTGTCTCCTCTCTGCAGGATGGATGCAAACCCTTTAGACATTATTTTATCTCATTTATTTATTTTTTATGATGTGAACTTAAGCGTGGCATTCCAGAAAGCAAAACGCACATTAATCAAAATGTAGTGCTTCAGAGAAACAAAAACTTCTTCATTTCTTTTTTAATGCTTCTTTCTCCTTTCTCTTTCCAAGCAACTTTATTTATGAGAGTAAATTAAAAAAATATTACAACTAGACTTCTGATTCACAACACATGCATGGGTCTGTTCCAAACAAACCATGTTTTAAAATGCTTCTTCCAGGAGTGGATGGCTGAGTATAGCCTGTTCTCATTAGGGGGTCTTAAAAGTTCATTCTGAACCAAGGGGGTATGCTGGGCCAGCTGGAGTCAAAGCTGAGAGATCAGTGCAGGAAGATTTGACGACTCTTGCCTGGGATGCTAAACAACAAACAAACTAAACCCACTGCCATTGAGTCAATGCCAACTCATGGGGCCCTATAGGAAAGGGAAGACATGGCCCTGTGAGTCTCCAAGACTGCAAGTCTTCACTGGAGTAGGAAGCCCCACCGTTGTCCCATGGAGCGACTGATGGTTTTGAACTTCTGCCACCTCTTTATGGGATGCTAAAGGGGGATTTCTGATAAATTTTCTTGAAAGATAAAGATGGTCCATGGGGCATATTCTGGAGCAGTTGTAAGAAAATGACAAACTTCTTTCATGAGAAAAGAACAGGAAAATTGCATACAGTTTTTCTCTATCAAATCAATGCACTTGCTTATTTTTGGAGAATAGTAAGGACTATCTTGTAAGGATTTCATTGTGAGACCATGCACTGTTTATGTAATAGTTTTGATCTTCTGCTTCAGGCTTCTTTTTGTTCCCCAAACTTAAAGAACATTTCAGAGGATCATGATTTAAGTTTCTCGAGGATGCTGAACCATTTTGACATGATATAAAGCACTGCCTTCATAAATGCACAGGGTATGTCAAGAAATCATAGCTTACATTTTGATTTTTTTGTTTAATAAAAATTTTTGTGATTTTCTAGCATACTTTTTGATTTATCCTTGAATTTTAAATATGTGAATGAAACTATTTGCTTCCCAGTTGGAGATTGGAGGTTAATTTGAATCCACTCAGCTATCTCAAAAAATAGTGCAGGCAATTCTCCCTCATTCGACCCCCCACCCCCATCAGCCAGTAAAGACCAAATGAATCACAAAGATTGGATCTGCAATTGATTATGGTGTTGGTACAGGACTGGAAAGTCTTTCTCTATTGTCATGGTGCAGGAGTGTGGGAGTATCATAATGATTTTGGGACCCACTAATGCCATCTAAAAACAACAGTTATCCAGTAGAGATCATTTTATGAATTGTTCCAATCTCTGTTCCATGTACCAGAACACATACACACAAACTGCATTATTAGCATTGTATTTTGTTTTTTTTTTGGGGGGGGGCATCACTGGTGGTTGTGGGAGGTACCCAGACTTGCTCCTGGATATAAGCATTGTATTGTATTTGACTTTTTCCACTTAATGATATATCATTCATTAATTAAAAGATATCTATTGAATATATATTATGTGACAGATGTGGCTGTAGCACTGAGCATGTAGGAGTGACAAAAGTCTCTTCTCTTATGCTGCTCACTTTAGAATTGTGGTGAGTGGTGATGGATAGATAGCAAGCAGACCAAGAATGTGAGTATATGTCAACTGAAAAAGAGAAAAATGTGCACTTGTGTCATATTGACCTTGCAAAGACATTCTATGTGGATCACAACAAACTTAGGGCAGCATCACCAAAAATGGGGACTCCAGAATACTTCACTGTGCTCATGCAAGAACTTGCATATGGATTAAGACACAGCCATACAAGTTAATAAGGATACATTGTGTGATTTAAAAATAGGAAGTATGTGAATCAGAGTTGCATTTTTTAACATCTATTCCCTCTGATGCTGGACTGACTGTAAGAAGCAGAGAATTTGGATTATATGAAGAAGAATGCAGCATCAGGATTATTAATAGCCTGTGATATGCAGATAGCACAACTTGCCAACTGAAAGTGAAGAGGACTTGCTGATAGAGATCAAAGATTGCAGCCTGCAATATGGATGGAAACTAAATGTAAAGAAAGAAATTCTCATAACTTACCCATAGGCAGCATCATGATAAACAGAGTAAAATTGAAGTTGTCAAGTATTCCATCTTGTTTGGATCCACAATCAGTGCTTGTGGAAGCAGCAGTGAAGAGATCATATGATACATTGCATTGGGTAAATGTACTGCTCAAGCCCCTTGAAGGTGTCAAGGAGCAAGAATTTTACTTCGAGGGCTAAGGTTTGCCTGCCATTGTATTTCAGTCACCTCATATGGATGTGAAAGTTGGATACTGTATAAAGAACATCTAAGAAGAATTGATACATTTGCATGATGATAGTGACTGAGAACATTGAAATTACCATGCACCGACAGAAGAATAAACAAATTTGTCTTAGAAGCAATATAGCTAGAATGCTCCTTAGAAGTGAGGATGGCAAGACTTTGTCTCTTTTCTTTTGGATGTGTTGTCAAAAGAGGCTAGCACCTAGAAAGATACATTTGCATGGTAGAATAGAAGGTCAGTGAAAAGGTGGAAGATCCTCCAGGAGAGATATTGCCATCATGGCTGCAACAATAAGCTCTATCAGGACAAAAATTGTGAGGATGTCACAGGACCAGGGAGTATGTCATCCTGTTGTACACAGGGTCATTATGAGTCAAAACTGATTTCATAGTACCTAACAGCAACAACGACAGCACAGGTGATACAACAAGGCTTGGGGCGCTGTGGACTAGGCATTGGGTTGCCAACCAAGTGATTGGCAGCTCAAATCATCAGCCATGGAGATTAATGAGTGTGCTCCCTGAAAGATTTAATGTGTAGAAACACCATATAGATTCATAAATTGACAGGATAGCAGTGCTTTTCGATAATGCAGCCTCTGAGTACTGAGATCATTTCCTAGGAGTAGGAAGACTGGTAGGAAGCAGGTGAAACTTTCTTCTCTCACATGTGTGATGCCTTGAAGAGACAGGAGGGAGGTGGCTGAGAATATGGATGATGATATTTGGTCTTTTTAACCAACTGTTAACAGACAGCTAACTATTCAGAATATGATTTCGTCATTTGGTTGCTATGAGACAGAACAGACTTGATGACGATGTAGTTGAAGTTTAGATAATATTTACTTTTTAAGTACCTTGTGAAAAAGAGATTTTATCCTCATCAACAGAGAGTTCCCCCAAACAGTCGAATGCCTCGACATAGTCTCCTCCCATATTTTCATTGTCTTACGGATTTAGGGCATGTCAGGAGAGTCCATTCCCTGGAGAAGGCCGTCATGTTTGGTAAAGTGGAGGAGCAGTGAAAAAGAGGAAGGCAGTCAATGAGATGGACTGATACAGTGGTTGCAACAATGGACTTTGGTATAGCAATTGTGAAGATTGTAGAGTACTGGCAGTGTTTCCCTTTGTTGTACGGAGGGTGACTGTGAGTCAGACGTGACCTGATGGCTTAACAACAACAACAGCAACAGGAACAAACAACACTACCAGCAATTTTGTCACAGAAAGTCCATATTGCTTGAGGGTAAAAACGGTCCTGATATCCATCAGGTTCTTGATATTTTATACATCAGTGACTAGGTGAGCTTGGCCTCCTTATGGAAAAAAACGGTGCTGACTTACTAACATCCATTCAGGAGTGTTACAGAAGAAAAGCTTTGATAAGCTTCTGTAAAGATTGCAGTCAAGAAAACCCTGTGGACTAATTCTACTGTGTAACACGTGGCAGCTCCATGGTATTCATAGGGAGGTAAACTGTCCAGGTATGGAGTTTGGTCTAATGTAATCAAGATGACAATGATCTCTGTCTGATAATAAGGCAGTCTAAGACTCTTGCCTGTGGCTAGAGCAGATCTGCCAGTGGCTCAGCCTCACTAGATACTCTGCAGATGGATTTTGAGCTCTCGCTGTCCTCCATAGACTTCTACAAGTTGGATATGCGTAATTTGAGCTCTGGTGCTTTTCTCCTCACCATGTTTGAATTTTGGAAGTGTCGTATTTGGATCCTCAAGCTGGTGTGGTTCTTCCTTAGGAGTCAACTTAGTTGACTCCTTTCTTAGATGACTGCTGGTTGGAACACAACCCTTTAAGGCCCCCAACACTATTTCCGTTGATAGACACCATTTACTTTCTTCACCACCTTCATCTTCAGTGATCATTTCATGAAGGTGAGTACTGAGCAGCGCCATGATGTAAGAACTAATTATTCTTAAGTTAGAACTAGGATTTAGTATGAACCCAGAACTCATTCCTTGGATTTATTATTTTTTCCTCTGTGATTTAGGCGTTACTACATATGTCATATCACTCCATAGTTCATTCATGTCAAACATAATTGGACAATTGCTTCACTAGTTTATTGCCAATAATTTTAAGTATAGAAAAATGGAATTACAAATGAACACCTATATATCAGTCATGCAGGCTATACTACTCATATTCTACATCCATCCACCAACACTTCTTAAACTTGTCCTATTTTTAAATGTAAGTTACATAGTCATATAATTTACCTAGAAGCATTTTTTAGAAGCATTTGTAATAGAAAATTTGGCATGCTTTTTCACTCCATAGCTCTGAAAAGTTTTCTGTGCTTTCAAATATTCCTTAAAAGTATTTAAACACATTGAATATCAGTTACCACTTGTCACAACTTTATGTCTGTTAGAGTAGAATTGTGTTACATAAGGTGTCCTTTTATAATTTATTGAAAGCATTTTTTAAAATTGTGAGTTAAAATGAAACTTTACAGAGCAAATTTATTTTCCATGCAACAACTCATACACATGTAGTTTCTGGGGTTTTCTCTGTATAAGGTTATTTCATCTGCAAATTGAAATGGTTCTGCTTATTTTTTGTCAACATGGATGCCTTTTATTTCACTTTTTTTTTGCCTTATTGCTCTGGCTAGGACTTCCACTACAATATTGCATAGGGTTAGTGAGAAAGGGAATCTATGTCTGGTTCCCATTCATAAGGGCAATGTTTTCAATTACTCTCTGTTGAGGATAATGTTGGCTGTTGGTTTAGAGTATGTGCTCTTAATTGTGTTGAGGAATTTGCCTTCTATTTCTGTTTTGTTGACGCTTTTTGGCAGGAAAGGGGGTAGGGCTTTATTATGGGCCTTTCTGTATGGACTTCTTTAATCATGTTGTTCTTGTGGATCAGAGCTCAACATGTAACCTCTATACCACCAGGACTTTTTATGTTTTTACTTTCTATTGTTTTATTTATGTGGTGCACTTCATTGTTCTGTAATGTTGAATTATTCTTGCACATCTAATATGACTTTGTCATGATACATGACTTATTGATACATTGTAAGATTCTATCGATTAGGATTTTGTTGAGAAAACTTGCATCTCTGATCATTTATTGGAACCCTGGTGGCATAGTGGGTTATCCATTAGGCGGCTTTCTGAATGGTCAGGAGTCTAAAACCATCAGCTGATCTGAAGGAGAAAGAGAGGGTTTCTATTCCTATAAAGAATTACAGTGCTGGAAATGCACAGGGCCAATTCTACCCTGTCATTTAGGGTTTCTATGAGTCAGTATCGACTTGATGGTAGTGAGTTTGGTTTTTGGTTATGCTCGTGTATCATTTAGCCATCCTCATTCAATCTGTACGATGAGAAAATAATCAGAGAAGTTAGACTGTAGGAAGAAGAATTCATCATGAGGATTGAAATAAGGCTAATTAACTACTTTCAATAGGCAGATGACATGATCTTCCTTGCTCAGAGTGAGGAGGACTTGAAGCACTTGGTGGTAAAGATACGAATTGCAGCTTTCAAAATGAATGACAAATCAATGTAAAGAAAACAAAAATCCTCACAACTGGACCAGTAGGCAACATGTTGATACACGGAGAAAAGATGGAAGTTCTCAGGGATTTTATCTTGCTTGGATACCTAATCAATATTCATGGAAGTAGCAGAAAAAAGAGAAAATAAATGTATCCAACATAAAATATGTCCTTTGACTTCGTGACTACTGCTTCCATGAGAACTGATTGTGGATCCAAACAAGTTTGGACATTTTATCAGAATAAACCAGTCCTTGGAGAAGGATATCATGCTTGATAAAATAGAAAGAGAGTGAAAAAAAGAATGCCTCTTAACGAGATAGCTTGAACCAGATGGGTTCAAATATAAGAATGAGCAATTTGGGGTATGGTACAGGACTGGATAATATTTCATTCTGCTATGCATAGGGCTAGAATGGACTTGATACAACAGCATGTTCATGAGGGATATGGATCTCTAATTTCCCTCTTTTTTTTGTCATGTCCTTGCTTGATTTTAGTGTCAGGGTTGTGCTGGCTTCAAAGAATGAGTTTGGGAGTATTCTGTCTCCATATTCTGAAATAGTTTCTGCAGAATTAGTATCAGTTCTTCTTGGAATGCCTTGTGTAATATTCTTGTAAATGCTTCAGGTCCAAGAGAGTTACTAAAATTTATTTTTATGACCTGATAATTTTTTATTTTGTGATGAGTCTGTTTACATTTCTATCTCAGAATGTGTTACCTTAGGTTATTTTCAGGTGCTGTCAAATCAGTTCTAACTCCGCAATTAAACAATACCATCAAACAAAACAATATCCAGGTCTGAACCTCACAATTAGTGTTTTCTTTAAATGTGTTGTTGCAACCATTGAATTAATGGATCTCCTGAGGGTCTTCCTATTTTTTGCCGACTAGCTCCTTTTACCAAACATGGTGTCTTTTCCCTACGACTGATCCCTTGTGATAACATGTCCAAAGTAGGTGAGAGGAAGTCTGATCTTCCTCTCTTTTAAGGAGAATTCTGGTTGTATTTCCTTCAAGGCAGCTTTGTTCATTCTTCTGGAAGTCAGTGGTACATTCAATATGCTTCACCAACACTATAATGCAAGTGTATTAGTTATTCTTTCATCTTCCTTATTAGTAATATAGCTTGTACATGCATGAGATGATAAAAAAGACCAAAGCTTAGGTTATGTTCATTTTAATCCTTAAAGTGACATTTTTACTCTTTAACACTTTGAGAAATTCTTTTGCAGCAGATGCACTATTCTTTTGCTCAATGCACTATTTTGTTTGGTTTCTGAACTATTGCTTCCATGGGCATTAATTATTAATCCAAATAAAATCCTTAGCAATTGCAATCTTTTCTCTAGTTTCCATGAAGTTGTTTACTATCCCAGTTGTGAAGATTTTTTTGGAAACAGTTTTATTGGCACTTTGTCCACGTACTGTACAATGCAATAATTTAATCATATCAAGAAGAATTGTATAACATTTTTCTTCCTTGTACTTATTGATATTCTTGCAATTATTTTTTTCAATTTTGGCAAAAATGTACACCATAGAACATTCTCCAATTCCACAACTTCTACATGTTTAATTCAGTGTCATTGATTATATTCTTTAGTGTCGTACAACCATTATTGATGTCCCTTTCCAAACTGTTCCACCACCATTAAAATAAACAATGCCCACTAGGCAAAAATTCTTCCTTCCTAACCCATGGTAACCATAGGTCAAGTTTGGTTCCTTTTTTGTTTTTTGTTTGTAATTTTCTTGATGTAATATTCACATATCATAAACTCCGACAGTTAAATCGATTTTCAAAATCATTGCACAATCAGTGCTGTGTTCATTCATTGCTCCCCGGGTCCCCTTCCCCTCTCCCTATCTCTATAAACCATTGCATCAATTATTGTCTCTATGCGCCATCCATTCCTTCTGTTCTTCATAAACTAAGAAACCTAATAGAAACAGTCAGAAACAAAAACAAAATGAGACAGAAAGAGGAAAACCATGATAAGAATATAAAGATAAAAATAAAGAATAAGAAAGGAAAGACCAATATTTAAGAACCAGAGAAGAAATGTCTGCTGTGGAACAAGTGAGAACTATTTGAGCCTAGAACTAATTGAGGCTTGATCAAGGCAGAGGTTAATTGACCAAGTATGATATCACACCATGGTTCAATATCCCATAACCAAGTTTATAATAATCTTTGTCTGATGGGAAAGCTGTTCAAGCCCCTTGTCTGTGACTAGAAAGGATCTGACAGAGGCTGAATCTGATTAGAGTCCCTGTTAATGGATTTTGGGTTACCACCGTCCTCTGTATATAGTTGTCTGCAAATTGGGGGTTCGCCATTTAAGCTCTGATACTTTTCCCTTCACCATATTTGGATTTTGTTATTTTCATCTTTGTTTCCCACAGGCTGCTGTGCTTCTTCCGTGTAACCTTAGTTGATGCCTCAATTAGATGACTGCTTGTTTGCATACAAACCTTTAAGAACACAGACACTGCTCCACGTGATAGCGGGGCATCTGCGCTCTTCACTTCGCTGCTGGCGGTAACACCCTTATTTTCAACAATCTCTACATGAAGGTGCAGAGTGAGCACAGCCATATTATAAGGATTTAGATTTGGGGCTAGAATGATATGGTAGCCCAGAAACCATCTGCTTGCCCCTGGGTTATAAATGAATCTGTTTAATTTTGGAGCCATATCATGACAAAATCAAAAACCACAATCAACAAGAACAGAGTTTTGTTTTCTTTACATTAAGTTGTAATCCACATTGAAAACTCGAGTCTTCAAGTCTTCTTCAACAAGTGCTCTTCACTGTCAGCAAATAAGGTTGTGTCATCTGCATCATAGGTTATTCATGAGTCTTTCTCCTATCCTGATGTGATGCTCTTTTTCATACAGTCTAGCTTCTCAGATCATTTGCTCAGCATGCGGACTGAGTAAGTACGGTGAAAGGGTACAACATTGACATACCTTTTTGGATACTAAAGGATGTAGCATTTCCTTGTTTTGTTTGAGTGACTGCCTCTTAGTCTATGGATGAGCACAATTAAATGCTCCAAAATTTCCATTTTTGGTTATGTTATCTATAGTTTTTTTTTGACATAGCAGAATGCCTTTGCATAGTCAATAAAATAAAAGCAAACATCTTTCTGGTATTCTTTGTTTTCAGGAAGATCCAGCTGGCATTAGCAATATCCCTTGTTCCATGTCCTCTTATGAATCCAGCTTGCATTTCTGGCAGGTCCCCATCAATGTATTACTGCAACTCTTCTTTGAAGAATAGTCAGAAGAATTTTACTTGCATGGGATATTAATGATATTGTTCAATAATTTCCATATTCCATTGGCCAAGTAACTGTCTTCCAAGTTTCTTGACTTTGAATAGTAAGTGCCTCCAGTACTTTGCCATTTTTTGAAAAAAAAACACACACACACTTCAATTGGTATTCCCTCAGTTCCTGGAGCCAATACCTTCAATTAAGCTTGGATTTCTTCCATCAAGATCATTGATTTTTAGTCATATGCTCCCTCTTGCAATTATTGAACATCATTCATTCATTCTTTTTGGTGTAATATCTGTATATTCCTTTGACTTTCGTTTGCTGCTTCCTGCATCATTCAATATTTTGCCCATTAAATCTTTCAGTATCACAAATTGAGATGCGATTTTTTTTCTTTAGTTCTTTCAGGTTCATGTATGCTAAGCATGTCTTCTTTTTTGGTTGTCTAACTCCAGGTCTTGGCCTATTTCATATAATGGTTCACTCTGTATTCTCAAGTGCCCCTTGAATTTTCCTACTCAGTTTTTTTAGTTCATAATTTCTTCCATTTGCTTCAACTATTCTATATTTTAAATTTCAGATTCTCTCCTGACATCCATTTGGGTTCATGTGTATAATGGCACTAAAAGGTGTTGTTGAACAAAGGTGTTTAAAATTAACAAGTGATTGATCTTTCAAAATTCCATCACAAAATTTGGATAGGTAATGTTTCTAGAAATATATTCATTTCTTCTAAGTTTTCAAGTTTTTTGGAGTACATCCTCTATAATAATTGAATATTGCCATTTTATTTGAATTGCTTATGCTGTATGGCTTCTATTTAATTTCTTATTCTTGATATTTGTATCTTAACTATATTTTTCCTTAACTATATTTTTGTTTCATTTCCAGTGGTTTGTCAATTTTATTAATCCTTTCAAAGAACCAAGGTTTAGTTTTGTTTATTCTATTATTTGTGTTTCATTTATTTCTGCTCAAACCATAATTTCTCTTTCTCTTGTGAATTTAAGCCTTTCCCCCCTTTTGCTGTTATTTTTCTAATTGTTTGAGATGATGGGCTAAGTTGTTGATTTTGCATTCATCTTCTGTTTTGATGTGTAAATTTATTGTTACAACTTTCCTCTGAATAGGCTTTTGCTATGTCCCCAAATTTTTGTCATGTTGTTGTTTATTCTTGTTTGAATCAAGGAATTTTTAATTTCTTCCCTTACCCAGGCGTTTTTAACCATGGTGTTTTTCAGTTTCCAAGTATTTTATTTTATCCTGCTTGATTTCCTGTTGTTTTCTAATTTGATAGTATTATAGGATGCGAAGATCCTTTGTGATATTTCAATATTTTAAAATTTATAGGAACTTATATTGTAATCTAACATATAGTTTATTCTGAAAAAGTTCCATGCGTTCTACAAAAGAATGTGCATTGCCTGTTGTTGGGTGGAATTTCTATATACAATTATGATGACAAATTGGTTAAGTGTATTGGTTAAACCTTTATTGGGTTTCTTTCTAGTTATCTTTTCCATCAAAAGTGGTGTATTAACTTCTACTATTATTATGGAGTTGCCTTTTTATCTTTTCAATTTTATTAAATTTTGAGGTAACTATTTTGGAGTTTTTTTTATTGGGTGCATAGGAGTTTATTATGATAATATCCTCTCATTGGATTGACTTCTAAATCATTATATTGTTCCCTCCTGGTCTCTTTTGTGGATTTTTGTGTTAAGGCCTATTTAATCAGAATCAGTATTGCCACTCTTGCTGTTTTTTTCAGTTGCCACGTGCTTGCTTTATAGTTTTTGATATTTTGAATTTTTGCTTACTTTTATCTTTGTATATCAGGTGTTCTCTGAAGACGGTATATTGATTGACCATTCTGCTGCTCTCTGTCTCTGAACTGGCCCATTTGATCCAAATGCAGTCAGTGTAATTATCAAAGGCATGCATTTACTGCTGTTATTTTGCTGTCTTTTTTGTTGTTCTGATGGTCTTCATTATATATGTGTTTTTGTGCCTACTTCACTTTGTTTAAGAACTTTCTTATCATTTCCATCTTTGATATCTTTTTAGTTTTTATTGAATATGGTTTTCTTGGTTGTGGTCATGTGGTGCTGTTGAGTCAGTTCTGACTCATCATGGCCCTACATATGACAAAAAGAAGTACTATCTAGTCCTATGCCATCTTCAGAATTTTTTCTATGCTTAAGCTCATCATTGCAATCCGTCATCAATCCATCATCCTCTTTTTCACTGCCCCTCTGCTTTACCAACCATGGTGTCCTTCTCCAGAGAGTGGTCTCTCCTGGCTACATACCCAAAGCACCTGAGATTAAACCTTGCCATCCTCGCCTCTGAGGAGCAACCTGGCTTTACTTCCCCCCCCCCAAGATGTATTTGTTTGTTCTTTTGGTAGTTCATGGTACTTTCAATATCCATCACAAGCACCACAGTTCAAATGCATCAAATCTTCTTCATTCTTCCTTACTCAATATTCAATTTTCACACACATAAGAGGCAATTAAAAGTACCATGACTTAGGCAAGGAGACGTTTAGTCCTCAAAGTAGTATTCTTGCTCTTCAACACGTTAGCAGTCTCGTGCAGCAAATTTACCTAATATAATGCTTCGTTTGATCTCTTGGCTATGGCTTTCATGAGCATTAATTGCGGATCCAAGCAAGATGAAATCCTTAGCAACTTCAGTCTTTTCTCCATTTCTTACGATGTAACTTATTGATCCAGTCGGGAGGAATTTGGTCCTCTTTATGTTGAGTTGCAATTCATATTGAAGACTGCGATCTTTGATCTCCATCAGCAAGTGCTCTTCGCTGTCAGCAAGCAAGGCTATCTGCATATTGCCAATAAACATTCTTCCAATCCCAATACTGTATTCTTCCTCATATAATATAAAGAATTTTTCTTTGAGGTTACTGTAATTTATTGTTATCTTTTCATGCTTAAAACTACCGTTCTATTTTGATATCACCATGACTTACTTTTCTTTTTGAAAGCTCCCTAGTGTCATCTCCTCTTTTTACCTTGTAGTTGTCATCATTTACAAATTGATGTCTCAGAATTCTCATTTTCAATCTTTTAAGCATATTTTACTTTTTGGGGGGCATCACTCTGGTGGGAGTAGGAAGCCCAGTCTTGCTCCTGGAGAGCTGCTGCTGGATTTGAACTGTATATTTTACTTTCTGTACTTCTATAGGGTGTGGTAGGCTGCTAACCACAAGGTCAGCAGTTTGAAACCACCAGGAACTCTGCAGGAGAAAGAAGAGGCTTTTTACTTCCATGAAGAGTTACAGTCTGGGAAACCCACAGGGATAGTCCTGCTCTCTTCTAAAGGGTTGCTATGACTTGAAAGGAACTTTGGTTTTGGTTTCTATTTGGGTGGGGTAATTTCTAAGCGATGCTGTCATGCGTGTTATCTTAAATATCTGTCTGTTATGGGTGGCTCTCTATTTGAAGGATTCCCTTTAGCAGGACTGGTTTTACAAATTTCCTTACTTTCTGTTTTTCTAGAATTGTCCTAATTTTCTATTGAATTTGAGGGACAACTTTGATCGATAGAAGCATTCTCTTCTTTTCACCCCATTGATTTCTGGCATGATTTCTTTCTTCATGAAATCAGAGCTTAATCTTATTGGTTCTCCTTTCTAGATAAGTTACTGTGTTTTTTGTTTTGTTTTGTTGTTTAATTGAGCTACTTTCAGAATCCTTTTTTTTTTTGGCAAGTTTGATTATGGTTTGTCTTAGTTACATAGTTACATTCTTTTGGTATTTACCTATTTCCACTTCTTTGAGATTCTTAATGCGTATCTGCTTATGTTTCATGACATTCAAGATTTCTTGAACAATTGTTTGGCAATGTCCTCTGAAATCCTTTCTTTTGTCTCTTTCAGTTGTAAAAGGTCTGGGTAGTATGACTGCCTAGTCTATTATCTTGGATCAACCCAACAAACCAACTAACCAAACAAATAACCTCACTGTCACTGGGTCCATGAGGTGATGGCAATTCATGTTGAGCCTCTGGACAGGGTAGACCTTCCCCTGTGAGGTTCCAAGACTGTAACTTCTGGACTGTGAACCTTGCAGTTAACAGCCCAATGCATAAACCATGCAAGAAAAATTGGGGAAATCATCATCATCACAGAGATACAACACATAAGAGGATTCCTGGGAAGGTTTCCAATGAAGAGCTTCCACCTGAATGAGGCTCTAAGTAGTTGGTTTGGGGAAGTAGATTGGCACTCCTTTCTCCTGCTATGTCTCTTGGGTAAGTGCAAGTTACCTCCAATCTTTTGGTTAGCAGCTGCATGAGCTAAGCACATGTGCCACTCAGGCTTTCCACAACGATAGGCTCATAGTTCATATATTTATCAGGAGGAGTTCTAAGCACTTCACCTCTATCCACTTACTTGTTCTTGTAACTCATGAAATAGGTGCCCTGTTTTCCCCATTCTCCTGATACCATCCTCCACTGTTTACAGTCAATGGCACAGTGACAGGAGGGGCGAGATTTGGGACCGTTTAGTAAAGGGGTAAAAAGTTTTACATGTGGTTTTTTGTGCTTTGGGAGGACCCAGTCCTTGAGAGAGTTTCTCGAGATTTTGTACACTGGACACATTTTTGTGTTCACTGTACATACCCCAGTCCCTAAGGTGTTCACAATTATACAGATGAGTCCGGCACTGCTAACGTTTAATCTGCAGAGCCCGGTTTGGGAGAGGAAACCACTTGACTTCTTGGTCAAAATCACTGACTTCCTCCTGAAGACTGTTTTGCTGATGGTTTCCTGAAACCTAATTCTACGGTAGCTGAACAAAGGAAAGACAAGTCTGTGGGGCCCCAGACCTTGGGAAGTTCAGTGGAGTTTGCTGAGGCAAACCAACCAAAACAAGAGAAAATATAAATGGAAGTGTTTGATTTTCTTTTCCTCCCTCTGGTCAGTAGAAATGTACAGCTTGGATATCATCCTTAAGTACCATCGGTTCTTGCTACTTCCCCAAATGGTGGCATGCCAGCTAAGTCTTTTGATACAGAGACTCTGTATTCTTCCCACCTTCTTTTGATGCTTTCTGCATCATTCAATATTTTTCCCATAGAATCTTTCAATATTGCAACCTGAGACTTGATTTTATTTGGGTTATGCTAGTATAAGACATGCTGAGCATGTTTTCCTTTTTGGTTTTCTAACTCTGGGTTTTTGTACATTTCATTATGATATTTGACTTTGTCTTTTTGAGTTGCCTTTTGAAATTTTATGTACAACTCTTTGGCATGTTCCTTTCCTCTGTTTGCGTTAGCTGTTCTCAAGTTGAAAGTAAGTTTCAGAGTCCCTTCTGACACCCATTTTGATCGTTTCCCTCTCTTTTCACTTTTTGATGACGTTCTGTTTCTTCATGGTTTTCTTAATGTTTTTCCACAGTTCATCAGGTCTCCTATCATTAGTGTTCAGGGCATCCAATCTGTTTTTGAGATTCAGGTGGGACAGACTCAACATCATATTTTTGTTCTTTGGACTTGTTTTAATTTTCCCTCAGCTTAAGCTGAATTGTTTCACAGTCAGGCCCTGGCCTGTTTAGCTTCGACTACTGAGCTTTTCCCTCATCTCATCCCATGAATGTAGTCAATTTGATTTCTGTGCGTTCCATCTGGGCAAGTCCATGTGTATACATGCCTTTTGTGCTGTTGAAAAATGTATTTGCTATGGATAAATCATTGGTTTTGCACGACGTGACTGGAGTATAAAGCCTGTGGGAATGGATCCTTCAAGTTCTTCATTTGCTGATAGGGTAAGACTCCAGTTAAGAAGAAACAGCAGCAAAAGTCTGCTAATGATAGGAACTTGGAATGTGGGAAGTATGAATCTAGGAAAATAACTCATCAAAGAGGAAATGAAACACATACAGAACCCTCTAGGCATTAGTGAGCAGAAATGGACTGATATTGGCCATTTTGAATCAGAAAACCATATGATTTACTCTGTCAAGAATAACACCATGAAGAGGAATGTCATTGCAACCATTGTCAAAAATGACATTGCAAAATCAGTCTTGAAGTACAATGCTGTCTATGATAGAATTATATGTATCTTTATTCAAGGAAATCCAATCAATACAACTATTATTAAGTGTATGCACCAACTACAAAATCTAGTGATGAAGAAATTGAAAAACTCTACTAATGACTTCACTCGGAAATTGATTAAGCATGCGATCAAGATGCATTGGTAATTATTGACGATTTGAATGCAGAACTTGGAAACAGAGGAAGGAGCAATAGTTGGAGAAGATAGACGTGGTGATAGAAATGAAACTGGAGATTGCCTGGCAGAATTTTGCCAGACCAAATATTTGCAGTGCCCTTGGGTGACCTCAAACCATCAACTTATTTAATTGCAAACAGGAAGATGTGTTAAGTAAGCCCTTTGCACCACCCAGCTTGAGATCCTTGTCCTTTTCCCTCTTGACCACAAGATGGTGCTCCAACGCCTGCACTGGAAACTGGGTCGGCTTGGGAAGAGCGTTCCTAGGTGGGCTCTAACTGCAGAAAACTGCTCTTTCATTCTTACCTGCTTTACATGGAACAAGATACAATAGTTTCATTCCAGATGTGTAAGTAGTATTGAGTTTTCCAAGGATGGTTACTGAAGCCAGGACAGAAGACACATCCAAGAGGGGAGGGAGAATTAGGGTGTTCAGGAACATAGAATCTTGCCCACCTGGTTTGCTCAGCTCTCCATTCAATTTATTCATACACCTGAGAAAATGCTGCAGCATGGACTTTTTCAGGACTGTGGTTCACACAGATCTTGTCCTTTGGACTCAGACAGGGGACTTGTTATTCTTACTCTGCTCACTGGAGACCATCCAGAAGCAGAGGGGTAATTGCCCAACCCACATTGTCCTTGACTGCACCTCTTTCCTGCAGATTGAATAGGTCTGGTACCTTGATTCAAAGGACAGTTAGCCTACAAGGTCAAATCTCATGTCCTCACGATTCCAACAAATGAGATCCACCTTCTGTCTCCTTCCAAGCCAACACGCCCCAGTTCAGGCTCTGAGGCCTCTTCCGCAGAGGTAGAAGTGACAGTTGGTGGACTTACTCCTTGATGTATGGTCTTATCCAAGTTGTAAGAGTCCCTAGGTAGCACACAACTCACTAATAAAAAAAGGGTCTGGCCATCTGCTTCCAAAAGGCTATAACTTTGAATATCTGGTGGAGCCACTTTACTTTACATGCAAGAGGTGGTCATGGGTAGAAATTGGCCTGACGGCCACTACCATAGCACGCAGGATATGGAGAGGATGGCTTCTATGCTGCTTTGAAGTGAACACCACATGCAGGTGGCTTTGACCAAAAGAATGTTTCTTTTTCTCCTGGTTTGTTGTTGATGGCTATCCAGTTTGTTCCCATTTATGATGACTCATGTGTGCAGTGAAGAATTGTGTTCCATAGAATTTGCAAGGCTGTGATTTCTGGTTGCAGATTGCCAAGCCTTTCTTCCCAGTCACCTCAGTCCGGTGAGTCTGACCTGTCAACTTTTGAGGTTGTAGTCTGAAGTCAGACTGCTGGTTCCAGGGAACATCTCTCTGTTCATTCTGGGGAGAAACATCCTTCCTGCAGCTTCTTCAGTCCTGTTGTCCCCCAGGTCCTTGGTAATCTCCACATGGCATCTATCTCTTCACTATCATGCCTACTGATCTCTGTACCTACGGAGCGGTGTTGGCACAGTGCACCACATGTTGGACAGCTAATTTCAGGATCTGCAGTTGCAACCCACCAACCATTCTGTGGGAGAAAGATAGGCTTTTCTGCTTTCATAAAATTTACACTCTCAGCAACCCGGAGGGGGCAGTTCTCTTTGGTCCCATGAGCTGGAATCGGTGCGATGACAGTGAGTGTAAGTGTTGTTTTGGTGTCCTATACCTAATCTTCTCTTTTTTATTTCAAAAGGTAATTGGTTTCAGATACACACTAAGTTAATATGTCCTTATTAATAAGAAATTACAGAACACTTCATTGTGCGCACATGGATCGTTTCTATGGATCAAGAGGCAGTTGTGCAAACAGAACAAGGGGATGCTGCATGGTTTAAAATTAGCAAAGTTATGCATTGGGCTTGCATTATTTAATCATACTTATTCAATCTGTATGTAGAGAAAATCATCAGAGAACCTGGATTATATGAAGAAGAACGTTGTATTAGGATTGGAGAAAGGCTTATTAACAGCCTGTAATATGCAGATGACCCAACTTTGCTTGCTGAAAGTTGGGAAGACTTGAAGCATTTGCAGATGAATGTCAAGGATTGCCATTTCAGCGTGGATTACAACTCAAATCCTCACAAGTGAACCAAATTAGTCACATCGTGATAAATGGAGAAAAGTCAGAAGCTGTCGAGGATTTTGTCTTGCTTGGATCCACATCAGTGTTCATGGGAGCAGCAGTCACAAGATCAGAAGAGACCTTGCATTAGGTAAAGGTACTACACGAGATCTCTTTAGAGTATGTAAAAGCAAGGATGCTGTTTTGAGGACTGACACAGGCAAAGTTATACTCCATTAAATCATATGCATGTGGCAGTTGGACTGAAGAAGAACTGATACATTTGAACTGTGGTGCTGGAGAAGAATATTGAGAGTCCCATCATTGCTCAAAGGACAAAACAGTCTCTCGTGGAAGAAGTGCAGTCAGAGTGCCCTTTGGAGTCAAATATGGTGAGACTTCATCTTACATGCTTTGGGCGTGATGTAAGGAGAGACATCAAGGGAAGGTCATCAAGCCTGGTAAAGTGGCGGGGTAGTGAAAAGTGGAAGTCCCTCAGTGAGGTGCATTGACACAGTGGCTGGAGCAATGGGCGCAGGCATGGGAAAACTGTGAGGACGTTTCATGCGGTTGTGCATAAGGTTGCTGTGGAATGGGACTGATTCGATGTCACTCTAGCAAGAACATCACCAACAACAATAACAACAAACAAAAACACTTCAATGGAATTACATCCACAGGTTTAGGGGTAGGGGTCTGTCACATAGTTTTGTAGAGACACAGCCAAATTCTAAGAATGGAGGTGCTGGAGAGGCCTTTTTTGGTTTTAGGTCATTCTCCTTTTATCTCTCACAGTTTCTGAGAGTTGTAGGTCTGTTTGACCAGTTTCCAATTTCACTGCGTTTTCCACATGTCCTCCTCAATTCATTCTTAGGAGCCTGGAACTTTTGGGTGCGGACTTTTTAAAAAAAAGTTCAGTAGCAGCCAGAACAAAAATCAAAAGCAGAGAGAAGAAGGAGAGATTAAGGAAGGGAGCTTTATGATTATTTAATTACTGAATAGAAAATTCTCAGCTATGTGTCGTTTTCTTCTGTTACAAGCAAACTTCTAACTAGAAGTATGCTATTCATTTTGCTCAATTATAGAAAAATTTGAAATATGGACATATTTCCATATGTTCAAAAAAGACATATGCATTTATTTTAACTATGTTAGCAATCTCAAAATAGTTTATTTAAACAAAATAGTTTTATATCAGTGGGCTACATTTTATTATTATTATCTTACTACTTCTCTAGGTTTATCTACTTCTCATCTTAAACTACAACTGTACCAAGCCGTTGGAAGGCCCTTGGATTCCATGACTTGAATTCTTTTCAGCTTTTTTTTTTGGAACTTTTCATTTGAAATGGGTGTAAATTTACAGAGCTCATCATTGTATTTCCCCAAATATACTCTTACCTGAATTCCTCCTATGTTTCTTGTTTCTATCCCTTCTCCGTTTATAACCCTCTGTACTTTATTCTTGGATAAATATTGATCTTTTGATCTTAAGTGTCTGATTAGTTTAATACAGGATGGATTTGGTTCCAGGCCTGAAGGGTGTCTAAGGGCACAGGCTCTATCTGACCAATAAGCTAGACCTTTTTTTCTGATTTTGGATTTTGATTAATGTTTTTCTCCAACCCTACCTTGGACCTTCTAATGTGATCCTTTACAGAGCAGTTGGTGGTGACATCATCTAGTTCTTCTGGTTTCAGAGACATGGAGGCTGACATTTGTGTGACCCATTATTGACTCAGCGTTTCCAGAAGTCTTTAGATTTTCATTATTCCTTCTTCCAAACATGAAGAGAGTGATTGATAGTTGGACCATAGATGACAGCTCCTGAGGACTTAGAACCCCAGTTG
Source organism: Nesogale talazaci (assembly GCA_004026705.1). Classification (NCBI taxonomy): domain Eukaryota; kingdom Metazoa; phylum Chordata; class Mammalia; order Afrosoricida; family Tenrecidae; genus Nesogale; species Nesogale talazaci. The sequence goes on along the minus strand of PVJH01001149.1, from coordinate 87,243 downwards.
TGACTTAAATTCTTATTTATGGATAAATTCTTATCCATCCACTCTCTTATTAGTTAGCATTATTTTGGTTGCAAGTGACAGAAATGCGATTTGAGCTGACTTGATTAAAAATAGTAGGCATATGGGATTTCTAGCTATATGGAAGTGGTAAGTCAAGGGGAGTTGGTGCTTGCTTTCAGGAACAGCTAGATCCAGAGGCTCAAATGATGCCATCAAGATCCCCTCCTCTCTCTCTGTACTTCTTTTTCATCCCACTGGCTTTGTTCTCAGGTAGATTGTCTCTACGGGAAGGCTCACAAGAGCTTCAGCTTCTAACATATTATTTCACTAACCCCAGAACAATGTAAGTTATGGGGGTGGGGAGACTTCATTAGACTAACTTCGACAAATGAACTTTTAGGAAACAATCTTTGTATCCAAGAAGAAGTTGCTTGGGTTGGCCACATTTTGATTATAGGATCCCAATAACCACAAGCTGAACAGTTCAAAACCACCAGCCGCTCCATGGGAGAAAGGTGAGACCACTACTTCCGTGAAGAGTTATAGTCTCTGAAACCCATGGGAGCCATTCTTCATGTCCTGTCGGGCGGCTGTGGATTGAAATCGACTGGCTGGCAGTGACAGTTTTGTTTCTGTGGTGGTCGTGGATAGTAACCTGGGAAGGAGATAGAGGTAAGGTGCAAATGTGGATTCTTCAATGTCAGGATCACTGCATCATGCTTATTTTTTTAAAAAAACAAATAAGCTTTATTTCCATATAATCTACAAACCATACAATTCGATAGGTCAATCATATCCAGTAGAGTTGTACAAACATGACCACAATCAATTTAGAACATATTATTCTTTCTGATACTCAGTTATTGGTTGCCCATTTCCCACTCAACCTTCCCTGTCATATCCCTAATCAGTCATTAATCCAGTTACTGTCTCTATAGATTTACCTATCCTGAATATCATATACAGAAAAACATACTGTGATTGGTAGGCTCATTATGCCAACCTGGCCAATAGGAACATGTGGGATTAATAAGCTTGCTGTTTGTTTGGAGGGCAAAGAGGAATGGTTTGGGAAGCCCTGCCCCTCTCTCTTTCTCTCTGGTGATTGGACCAGCATGTGGCTACTTCAGCTAATTCTCTGTTAACAGCTAACCCATGCTTTGTGTCACTAGAGCTTGAGGTGCCTTCAAGAGCTGCTGGTGGTGTAGGCTTCGCTTGAGCTTGAGGCTGTGGGATCCTGTGCTCTTGCGTTGCTTGAGTCTGATGTTCCATCCCGGACTGCTTTGGGAAGCTCCTGAGCTTCGGACTGGTGGTGACCCACCCTGTTGTTTGCTGCTTGTGGCCAGGCTGCCTGCATTACCAGAAGGTAATTTACCAGAAGGAAGCTGTCTGCTTCCTTGACCTTGGGCCCAGCAGACCTCCTGTATTGAAGGACTTCCAGTATATCTACCATTACATGGAAGTGAGTTGAACTGAGCCCGCTGTACTTCTGTGTGAACTAATTCCTTTGTGTGTGTGTGTGTGTGTGTATTCTTAACAATACACAAAATAAAACAGAAAAGTTTCAATAGAAAAGAAAGTACAAAAATGTAAAAAATGAGAACAGCTTTAAAATGAGTCAAAAAATAAAAGAGATGAAATGATAAGGCGTTGAATTTTAACCTAACTACATCTGCTATAATCCACTTCTCAGTATACTCTGCGTGACGCGAATACTGTTCACGACCCTGACTTATGGTCAGAGAGGATTTACCTGAGGCTTAAGCCATGTGTATTTCCTCTTCACTAAAAAAAAACTGAAGCAACTTTTAAATGGGTTAAAAGGGAAATCAAATAAAGAATTACATTTTAACCTAACTAAATCTACCATAATTGACTTTACAATGCTTTCTGTCTGATAACAAGGTTATTTATTGCTCTAGATTTTGGTGAGAGGGAGACTTAATTATGTGTAGACCCTGTAAACTTCATGAGCTTGAATTTTAGATAAGCTGAATTGATGCTTTAGTACATTCTGGGGTGGGAAACACCCTCTCTTTTTATTTTGCTCCTCTTTTCTCTTTGTTCTATGATTAAGGAATGAGACGAGATCATTTTATTATTTAAAACCAAATGAAAAACCAAAACCAACTCCCCAATGTTTCTTTAGTCCAGATTGAAGGACAAACTGACAAAGAATGACAACTTGATTTCACCCTTGTTCTTGCCTCCTGGAGGGTGACTTCCTGGATTCAGCCCCAAAGTACAGTTGCCTATCACTGTAGATGTAGCAAAGACACTTTGCAAATGCTCTCTCAGGGAACTTTCTGACAGTGGGAATGAAGGATGTGGTTAAGGCCAGAATTTGCTGAGAGATGAAGTGCACTAAAACACTGACAGGGAAAAATAAAGAAAGAAATTTTCCTGAAGAAAAGCAGCAATATTAATTAAGTAGGAGGTATGCTTTCAGGACATACATTTTTTATTTGGAAATTTTTGGAAAGTACAGAAGGAATAGAGAATAAAAGAATATAATGTAATCTAATATAGTGTAATGCAATATAGTATACTCTAAAACAACATAATTCAATAGAATAAACAATAGTACAATATAATACCTACTCATGCATGCACTCCAAAGCCCTAATAAATATAAAAAATTTCATGTTTTAGATAATTTTAGATGTCAAACATTACTGATAAACTTGTTCCCCTCCAGTAGTATGATGCACTTACAATCCCGTATCCTCTCTCCACCCCCACCACCTTCTAGACCTATCTTTTGTTCTTATGTAATGCTGATGGACAGTCCCCATGCATGTTGTCTTCATACAACCTCAAGGGTTTGAGTTTCTCTGCAAAAAGATTTCTTTGTGTAATATAACACACCTAGCCTGTCACAGGACAGTTCCTGGTGGATATGGTGGGAGAGGGAGGGTAAAGGGGAGATGATATTTTAGAGTTAAAAAGAAAGAGATTGTTTTGAAATGGATTGTGATAGCTTTGGTACAATACTGTTTGATATAATTGAACTGTGGAATAATATGATACCTGCATATCTCCTAAAAACAGACTTTTTTTGTGAGAAAAAAGCCCCAAGGCCAAGATTTGATCAATAAGACAAAGGCAGTTGGAAAATAAATATTCCAGATTTTTGTCTTGTTGGAGGAGCAATTCTGAAATCTATGTTATGTGGCTTTTTAGAGGCTCCTCAGTGGGATTGATCTCCAGGTACCCACTCATTATACATGTCCAGTACTGATCCCAAAGGAGAGAGTGCCTGCTCATTGTAGTTGCTAGGGGACTCAGGCCAAAGGATGCTTCACCTTACAATGACCATCACCCATCACCATGACCATGGGAAGCCAACACAAGGGCTTTCACTTTGTTGGCTGTGTAGGAAGGTCCTTGTCCCTTGGTTCCCTGCTGATATTCCTGTTGCATGGAATCTATGTTTCCCTATCTTTCCTTGTGCTTCTTTGTGCCTGATGTGTTCTATGTGCACAAGACTCATTGGTTTAAGAAATATACCACAAAACAAAAGAAAATCCACTCAGAAATCAGTCTATATCTATCTATCATCTATCAATCTCTATCTATCTATCTATCTATCTATCTATCTATCTATCTATCTATCTACCTACCTACCTACCTATCATCATATCATCATCATCTATATGTCATAAACTGCTCCATAGGGTTTGGAAATCTTTGTGAAAGCAAAAATTCTCATTTTTCCCTCTGGGAGCGGCTGGTGGGTCCGACCTGCTAATCTTGTGGTTAGCAGTCCAACACATAATCCACCATACCACCATGTCTCCTTATGGACCATGCAAATATTGTCTAATTGCCCATCTCCATGTATGTGTCCAAAGATGACCACAGGTCCAAGGGTTAGGATTTATAACACATATCTCATCATAAGAGAAGGTAAAATTAAGTAGGCTGCCACCATTTTTGGTCAAACTCTAAAGAAATGGGATTTGCCTTGTGGTTCCGTACTCTGGCCTGAAATAAATACAGCATTTACATCTACAACATTGCCACCACCTTTTCTGAACTGTCCCCCTCTCATTAGCATCTTGGTCTTACATACTTCAGTTGTGTCGTCAGGAGAGGCCCGTCATCATGCTTGTTGTAAAGAGGAAGGGCAGCCAAAGAGAGGAAGGCCCTCAACCAGATGAATCCCCCCCAGGAGCAGCAGCAAGGGGCTTGAGCGTAGTAACCGTTGTGAGAATGGTGCAGGATCGGGCAGTGTTTTGGGTCTCTATGGTCCGGATTTGAATCAATGGAACATTACAGTAAGAACATTACCAATGAAGAATCAGCCGTCAGAAATCCTGTGGCGCACCGTTCTACTCTGACCCTCATGGGTTCACCATGAGTCCGCATCGACATGTCAGCAGCTGGGTAACTGCCCCTGTGCCAAACACACTCCTTCCAAGAGATCTTAGATGTGGGTTTTAGGACTCTCAGGGAAAGTAAGTTTCCCTCCGAATAGTTCAGTGGTAGGGAAACGAGAGGGATTTTTCTACAGGTTTATCGGGTTCTCAAATAACTCACTCTCAGCAGACTAAATAGCCTGACTTGTTCCAGAACAGAAGAAAGCAGAAGCGTGAGCTCTTTTGTTCTCTTCCTGGCTCTCGTTAGATGTCATTGAGTTGCTTCCAGCCCATAGCAACCCTGTGCTCAGCAGAATGAAACTCTGCACCATCCTAACCACTGTTCCTGTGCTCAAGCTTATTGTTACAGTTCCTGTGTCAATTCATCACTGTCAGGGCCTTCTTGTCCTAAGGGAGTATTGCACAATGGTGCATGCTCAGTTTTGAAAGCTTCCACACCCTCATCTATTGAAGGAGCTAAAAGCAATCCCATGACTAGGTTCGTGTGAGGCCTGAGTTAGTTGTCTGTATAGCATTGAGCATAGTGCCTTTCTCATGATTGATTATTAACTTTTATGTGACTAAACATCCAAAACAACTTTCATAAATTTGAACAATAACTACACACTATACAACTTACTGCCACCTGCATGTTAGCGTTGTACTACGATAGCGTGTGTGTTGCTGTGATACTAGCAGTGATGTCACTGGTGTTTGAAACACCAGCAGGGTTATCCGTGGTCGACAGGGTTCAGCAGGGCTCCCGGATTTAAATCAACTTGGAAGTGGAGTTTCCAGATTAAGATATGGATCGACTTTCCAAAGCCAGCCAATGAAAAACTCCTGTCTCACAGCTTGCTTGCTTTGGATATGCTACCAGGAGGCATCAGTTGCTGGAGAACATCACACTTGGTGAGATAGAGGTCCAGTGAGGATGAGGGAGACTGACCCAGGTGAGATGGACTAGCACCGTAACCACAGCGATGGAGGGTGAACGTGCTGGTAATTGTGAAGAGGAGACATTTTGTTGTACAGATGGCCTTTTTGAATCAAAGTTGATGCAATGGCAGCCAGCTGCCTAGCTCCCTCCATTTCTACTGCCTTTCCTCCCTCCATTCCTTCCCACCCTGTCATCATTATCTCTCTATCCAGATTCTGGAGTAAGAAGACCACATACTTTAGAACCCCCCAACCGCCCCTTATGTGGTCTTATTTACCTTTTTTGTGCCTCTATCCATGTATGTGGTGGATGATACAGGGAGCAGTTATGAAAACTTCTGAGACATAACCAAACCCCTTGAAAGAAGGAGTTATGGAATCTGGGGGCTCAGGGTCACAGTCTTAGGGAAAAAGCAGGGGTAGTTTGCATAACTTTATTCACAAGGGCAATTTTTCACATCCTACTTTGGTAAGCAGCAACTGGGGTTTTAGGAATTTGTGAGCAGTCATTGGAGCTGTTGGTTTGTCCAGAGTGTTTTAAATTCTGTACCTTTGACTAAATTCATGGCACTATCAGTGGAATTACCCTGTACATCAGGGGGATGATTTTTAATGGTCTCTATCAAAAATGATATCTCTCAAGTGAACTGGAGATATGAATAAGCCATAGATATGTGAATGGATTTTGGGGTCACACTTAATTCTAGCACCAGTCTAAGAACAATACACCTAACCTCATGGAGAGATCATTGAAGATATAGTTGCTATAGCAAAGTGTTGTGAAGAAATCAGATGGTGCCCAGCTATCATAAAAAAATAGTATCTAGGGTCTTAAAGGCTTGCCTCATAATAAGAAGTCATCAAAGGAGGTGTCAACCAAGTCCACATGGAAGAAGCACAGCAGCATGTATGAGTCAAGGATTGTAAATACCAAAATCCAAGTCCTAATTAGAGAATGGCATCAGAGATTGACTTGGAAACAACTGTTTGCAGAAGGCCGGGGATCAATTTGTAGGCTGAATCAATTTGTAGGATCCACGTGGATGAAGCTTCGGGGTATCTCCACTGACCACAGTCCATGGATATGAATAGCGTTGCTATCACACAGAGAACAATGTAAAGTCAATGATAGCAGTTATCATTAACTGACAAAGTGACACTTTGTCACTTGATCTCCCTTTTTTTACCTATTTTAAAGTTGAGTTTTTTAATATGTCATACTTTCTCTTTGAATGAGGTTTTTCTATTTTTTTGGTTATTTTTATTGACCTTTTTGCTTTGTTGCTGCTGTTTGTTTGTTTGCTTCCTATTTGTATTTCATATGATTTTTTTTTATAACTGAAGCCCAGGATAGGATCTATAGATACAGTGATCAGGTTGGTAATTATCTGGGAACTAATGACAATGAATACAGGAGAAAATGTTCTGGAATTGATTCTGGTGAGGGTTGCATAAATCCTAGTATAATCAAATGATTAAATTTGCTGTTATGTTAAGTATACCCCAATAAAATATGATACAAATAAATAAATAAATAAAATCCAAGGACATATAAATAATTAGTCCAGTTCCTTAATAGAGCTTGCAGACATTATTCTCTACAACCCGAGACCAGAAAAACTAGATGGTACCCAGCTACCACTACTGACTGTTCTGAAAAGGATCACAATCGACTGGGAAGAAATGTGGACTAAAACTCAAAGCATAAAAGAGACCAGGGTTTCTTCTTGGATAGAGACTGGTGGTATCCCTAAGACAATGCCCTTTAGTCACCCTTCTTGTTTGGAACTGAAATCACACCGATGTTAGAATAATCCACCATGTAATATCAAAAGGACAGCATTTACCCAAAGTCAGTGTTCAGAAAGACACAGGGAGGAAATGGTGTTTCCCTCTGGGTATGAACGTCATAAAACAAAGCGTTGAACACAAAACCAATGATCTGCCCTGCAAATCTCCACCCAAGTCCCAGGAAAAAGCTTGTGAACACGGAGGTTTGGCACCTATTTCATAGGGCTGTTGTGAGAACTGAGTGAGTCACTGCATGCACAGTTTCTGCCACTATGTCTGATGCCATCATCATCATCGTCACAGCACATTGTGTCTCCTCGCCCTCACAATTATACAGGATAGATATGTTTGCAATGTACAGACCAGGGCTTCACAGTAGGGGGTCGATGCAGGGTTTGAACTCTGATATATCAACTCACTCATATTTCTGTTCAAATTAATTTTCCCTGTCTCGAGCGTGTCAAGATCTGCTGTAAGAGCACTGTTACCTGATGCTGTGTCTTCCTATTTGACTCCAAATGACAGTCCTGCTTTTCTTTTCTTTTTCACTGGGGATAGTAGAGGATGAGAAAGTCATGGGTGTGTGTGTGTGGGGGGTAAGAGCATTTTTCTTGAGATCCGAGGAGTAATTTCTGCCTGTGTATCTGCTGCAAATTGATCTCCCTTCTATTTCTGTTTATCACTATGTGGATTTGCTTCTTTTGAAGTGGCTCTCTGAGTGAAAATTAAAACAAGGGCTCTGCCCTGGATTCCCTGTGTTTCCAGTTTCTATCTGTGCCTGTGTACATCCTCCGGTCCAGCTGGACTCAGGACCAGTGGTGAGAAGGGTGATACTGGGAGGGTGGAGGAAGGTGAGGGAGAAAGGGAGAACAGATTACAAGGATCTGCAATATCACCTGAGGGATGGACAGCGGAGAAGTGGGTGAAGGGAGACGTTGGATGGAGTAAGACATGACAAATAATAATAATAATTTATAAATTATCAGGGGTCCATAGGGGAGGGAAGAGTGAGGAGGGAGGAGAAGAATAAAGAGAGGACCTCAGGGACTCAAGTAGAAAGCAAATGTTTTGAGAATGATGAGGGAAACCAATGTACAGAAGTGCTCGACACAATGGATGAATGTGTGGATTGTGATAAGAATTGTATGAACCCCCAATAAAATGATTTAATTAAACAAAAACAAAGGCTTACAATTTGATGAATATGGTCCCTGGTGAAAGTTCCAGACCCAGGCTACTTTAGCTGGTTATTTGTGGGCCAGGAAGCAAGCGACTTCTCCAGGAAGCACTTTGGGCAGTTGTGAGAGGGGGCTCTGTTGCAGTGTGGTGCATGGAGAGTTCTGGGGGTCTGGAGAAGGTAGCATAATCAGCCTGTATCATGCAGCAGTTAAAAGCATATCATTTTCAGCACCGTTGAAAGCACAGAAAATGGCTGATGCTGCAGGAGCGGAATCCAGAATTTAGTAATGCAAATAGCAAACCAAACTGCAGACTTACAGGAGAGCTCTGTGGTTGGGTCTCTTTGCAGAGTGCTCCCATAAGGTGTTTGTTTAAACAGCAGCGAGGCTGGGCTAGCATAGGCGCATGCACTGACCATTAGCTTCCTGAAGGAGGAGATGGGGAACAGTAAGCTGAGATGCTTCAAAGCAAACGTTAGCAATTTTTGCCATTAAAGAGGAAGAAGTAATTGTCAGGAAATGTCTAGGACTCTAAGGAAAATGATCAGAACAGGAAAGAGAATCTCCACAAGCCAAATCCAAACCAGCCATCTCCAAATTTCAGCAGACACTGCTCTCCTTACTTGAGCCGCTCTTGGGAGCCACGCTTCTGCCTGCCTCACCCTAGTCACCCCCACACATCTGCCTCTTTGTCCTAGTGTGGTGAGCTGCTGCGATGCTGGAAACTATGCACCTAGGATTTCAAATGCTATCAGGATAACGCTCAGGATAGGTAAGCAGATTCCAAACCTAAAGCAGACAAGGGCGAAAGACCTGGTGATCGACTCTGACCAAATCAAAAGCCTCTGCATCATATGGTTAACTCTGGAGCTGGTCATGGGGACGGTGCAGGCCTGAGCAGCATCTTGTTCCCTTTTGAAGGGGCCACCATGAGTCAAAGGCTGAGCAAACAGCAGCCAAGAACAAAAGTAAATAAACATAAACAGAAATAAGCATAAAACATGATCTCTTTAACCAGAAATACATTTACCGCAAGGTTGGTTGGTGAGACTCTGTGACCAGAGGCTTGCAGACAAGTAACCCTCTGTTTTCCTTCAGAGCAACCATTCAGAATTAGTTAATCCAGTGTTTACAATGACTGTATAATGATCTTAAGTCACAAGGATCAACTGTATAAGGGGACTTCAAAAAGTTTGTGGAAAAATGAAATCAAGCAATAATGGAATTTCCCCCTGGATTTTTTTTTAAAATCCTGGTCCCCCATTCACCAAGCCACCAGCTGTTATCTCCTACAGGTTCTCTGTTTTGATGATCCTGTCCTGTTATTGTTAGAATTCTTGCCCACCTTCAAACTGTGTGTTGTAAATTTTCACTTGTGGAAGGAACCCCGAGGGTGCAATGGTTAAGCACTCCTCTGCTAATGGAAAGGCCAGAGATTGGAATTACCTAGTGGCTGTCTGCTTTTGAAGAGACTACAGCCTAGGAAATCCGAAAGGCAGTTAGTTCAACTACGTCCTTCAGAATTGTTAGGACTCAGAATCCACGCCATGCTATCTAATCACAAATGTTAACATGACTGTGCATAACTCTCTCACTTGGAAATAGAATTTTCTGTTATGCTAAGGAGACCAAATTAGTGTAGAAGGCGCTTTGAGCCAATTACTTTTGAGATGTAAAAATCTCTTCTCTGAGGCTCGGAGAAGAAAACGCAGTTGGGGGTGAGGGGTGGAGCTGCAATTGGGGTAGAGACAGATGTCAGGACACATGAGGTCACCAAGGAACTGAGGGGCAGAAGAGGAAAAGGGACAAGACCTCCCAGAACTGGCAGAGTGAGAAATCTTTTCAATGGAGGGGATTCACACCCCTAAACTGTGAGAAAACAACTTCCTGTCCACTAATGCTCCCACTTGTTTCATTACAGCAGCACCAAGAAGCTAAGACAGATCCAGACTGATACAGTACATTTGGAATAGCATAAGGGGCCAAGATAGAGATTATGCTGATGGCTTGGATGAAAGGGTTGACTAAGGATTGCTGGTAGCCTCATTCATGAAATTATCCTTCACACATGTTTACCCTTCAGGAGGTGAAAGCTTTGCCAAAGCCCATTCGCCACATACCTTGCTCATGATTTCCCTTTTCACGTGGGCTTCCAGAACAGGCTCACCTCCCTCAAAGCTCTATTTACGTTACGCTCCTTTAAGTTCACCCATGCATTTCTGACCATGCTGCACGGAATTTTAAGGACAAACCTGCTGGAACTGTCATCAGAATTTCATGAAGGATAAATGGGCATTGTTCCAAAGAGTGCCAATGGTTCTAGTCTGGAAGTATTTCAGAACACATAAAAAAAATCCTTCTCTCTTTTGACGTCTTTCCTAAAGTGCTTATATGGTTAGTGATGGAGGAGGACTTTGCGATAGCTCTCTCTGGAGGGTCCCCAGATGGGGGAAGGCTGAGAGGCAAGATGGCTGAGTTAGGGCTTCTGTCTGGGTAGCAGGTTAGCCCATGAAGCCTCATCAAAGGTGTTTTGCAGGTGAGGAGAGAAGACCATTCTTTCCTGGGGAGATAGGTCAGCCCAGAGCCTCCCAGAATTTCTAGAAGCTATTGAAAATGCCTACTTACAGTGGGCAAAGAAGAATCCTGTGAGTGGGAAACTGGGGCAAATGCCCCCACTGGAGCTCAGGGGGAGGTCTGCAGTTTCAGATTCTTTTGAGCAGTGAGAGTGACTCTAGGCTGCAGGCATGAAAAGTTTAAAAAAGGAGGCAAAGCTTATTTATAGCCAGTCAGCTCAGGAGCCTTTTTTTCCCTTTCCCATCATGAATGCAAGGAGGGGCAGCTTCCCTGGGACTCCTGCCCCTGTTCAAGGCTGTCCTCGGAAGTCACAAAAGGCAGGAAACAGCTACCTTCCTATAAAAAGGACGTATGCTCATTGCAAAAACAGAATCCACACAGCACTGAGATCTATAAAGAGGAGAGCAAAAAACCTTCCAAACTCCTACTGCTCAGAGATAATCGCTACTAACATCTGGGTGATGTTCTAGATATGTCTAAACACACACACATGGTCACATATACATACTCACCCACACAGAAACATACATACAGACAACACCATTTGTATATGTACATATACTCTCACACACATACTCATGGACATACATGCTCACAAACAATCTCATACACTAATACACAGCACAGTAACACACACACACACACTGTCACACACACCCATGCATATATTCACATACACTAAAACAGAGGTTGACAATGGTCACACTTATGCACACACACATACTTATACTTTCACAATAATGCATACTCAAAGACACCGAGACAGAGTCTCTCTCACACGAAGATGGACACTCATTAGCTTACTGACCTGGGATCTTATCACACATGTTCTCTTGTTCTAGGGCATTTTTTTTCCCTCCCTCAGCATTATGCCATGGTCCTCTTTCTGGGTCAACACATTTAGAAATATCTCATCAATTTTAATGGCTGCTTAAAATTCTACCATGTGCTTAAAATGTATGATATTTAACCAGTTCCCTCTTGGTGAGCATTTAGGTTGATCTCAGTGTTCAGACTGTTATCATGAAAATATCTGGTTACATCTTGATCCACGTATGTAATTTGTTTTATTTTAAAATGTCTTTAAAAATAGTAAGTTCATATAGTCCTTATGAGAGGCTGAGATGAGCCTTTCTGACTCCATAGGTGAATTTTCCCCCAAGGGAAATGAAATCTAAAAGGCAGCTGGAGTCAGTGCTGCCGAGACCTGCTTGGTTTAGTGGCTCCTTGAAGGACACGGATGAAAAGTAAGTTCTTGAGCTGTCTCTGATCTATTAGAGCAATGCCCTTGGGGACTGAAACGGAAGTCCCCAGCACAGATGGGGAAGCAAGGGAGAAGAGAAGGAAGAGGAAGCTGGGGTCCTGTAAAGAACATCGTGGCCACAAGCAAATGCCTTGAAGGGCCACAGGGACCCAAGCTGTGACACCTGCCCCTATACAAGGCCTTCCTTGGAAACCAATGCATATATAATATTCATAACATAGTCATAGAGGTAAGTGCTGTGTTCTGGAAGACTCACTGGTCTTTGGAGGTCTGATAAGGTTTCATGGAGGAGGCTTCCCCCAGTCTCAGTGCTCTGAGGTTTTAGAAATTGGTCAGGTTATGCTAAAGGTAAGGGTTTCATGGAAAAACATTCTGTTGTTGTTGTTGTTTTTAGGTGCTGTTGAATCAACTCTGACTCATAGCTGCATTGTGCACAATATAATGACCCACTGCCAGTCCTATGCTACCTCAACCTTTTTTCTTATCTTTGAGCCCATTGTTGCAGACACTGTCAAGGATCTTCCTCTTCCCCAGAAGTGGGGAAAGTTGCTAGAAAGGCCAGAAGGTGAGAAAGACATGTTTCTTGTCCTCACTGAATGCCCCCGCTAGATGTTCAAAGCTCTATTGGGGTAAGCGTTGGACTGCTAACGGCAAGGTTGGTTGTTCAAGCCCACCAGACTCTCCACAGGAAAGAGATGATGCTGTCTATTCCTGAAAAGATTTACAAGTTTGTGCTGAGTTAGAATGGAGACAGTGATCATGGGTTTGGGCAGCATGATGACAATAGGGACTGGGACCTAGCCGAGGTAAATTCTTACCTTATGGAGTTGGGTCTGATTCATAGCCACCCCTGTGTTGAAGAGTAGAGGGAACCTCCCTAGGGGTTTCATGCCAGGACCTTTTTGAAGGGGAGTCCATGCGGTACAGTGGATTATTGCCTGAAAATCTTACGAATCACTCCACAGGTGAGAGGTGAGGCAGTTTGCTCCCATAAATATTTCTAGTCTTAGAAACCCTTCATGGAAGTTCTACTCGGTCCTCCAGAGGCACCGTGAGTTGCCATTAACTCTGTGGCAGTGGGTGAATTTTCATGATATGAATTTTTGGAAGCAGATTACCAGGTCTTTCTTTCTGAGACTTCCTTGGGAGGCTTTATTTAATGCAGAGACTCTTGGAGAAGACTTTCGTAAAGCCCATTGCCATCCAGAGTAGAACTGCTCCTTAGGTCCTAGGGCTGTAAATCTAGGCAGGAGCAGACTGCTTCATCCTTCTACCACAGAGCAGCTGGTGCATTTGAACCACCTACCTCTGGTAAGCAGATCAACACTTTAACTCACTGGGCCATCAGGTACTCTGGGGAAATGCTTAGAGTCTGACAAAACTCCCTGAGACCTGATATTCTTCTGAAGGACATTTATTTCTTCTTGTCCTTGGGGACCAAAAGGACTTTTCCTGTAAATCAGAAAACAATAAACTGCTGTCTGCTTCAGTGGCCAGTAGCATTGTCATTAAAGATGTCTCATCTTCTTGTGGCCAAGACAGTAATTGAAGTAATTTGGAGATGAGAAGCAGAACTTAGTCAGGTGAAGGAAGGCAGGCATGCTCTGCAATGATTCCTGGTTTTATATGAGAAGAATTATTGAAAGAAGGGCACTGGGAGAAGAAATTGAATGGTTTAGAGTTAGTTTGACTCAAGATTCATAACCTCAATGTTTCAGGACTTCAGAATATGCCCTCCCATGTCTATTGTGGTTTCTGAATTTCCTGCCACCAATCTTTGGCACAGTGGTTTAAGTGTTGACTTACTAATCACAAGGTCAGTGGTTCAAAGCCACTCACTGCTCCAAGGGAGAAAGATGAGGCAGCCCTCTCCCATAAAGATGGCTCTAAGAAACAGTTCTACTCTATATACTGGGATCTGTGAGTTGGAATCTACTTGATGGGAGTGGATCTAATTTATGGTGGGAGTCTTGTTTAAAAGGCCTCTGATGGTGAAATGGCTATGTTCTACACCCACAGGGATGCAAACCAAGAAGGAAAAAGAGAGTGAGGGTCTAGATCTCTCATGGGTACACCATGCCCTGAGGACAATGTCCCTGCATGGAGCTGCTAAGGCACAGAGAGGACCGTAGGGCTGCGACAGCTCGAGACATCATGTCCCCTTGCTGGAGCATACCGTGACAGAGAATAATACTGGGGACATGTGATGGCAAGTGAGTTGGGTCTGAACCCGCCACAGTGGGTGAACCAAGAAGGGGATATAACATATTAGCAATGGGAGCAAAGCCAAGCCAAAAAGCTCCAGAGAAGCTCCCAAAATAGACTTCATCCTAGGAAGGCTCCCAAAGTAGACTTCAGGCTCTCCCATGACTGGTGGAGAGATAGTCATAAAGATCAGAGGACATGCCTGGAATTATTTATGCTTTTCAGATTTTTTTTGCTAGTTATTTATTTTATTTTTCTTTTTATCTAATCTTTTGTTTTTGCCTCTGTTATTTTTGGTTTGCCTACCTATATAAGAAAGTCATGGGAAGCAATTAGGAAGAGAAAACAAGAGGGTCCATTGATGGTTCAGGAGGAATTTGTGGGAGAAGTCAGGGGAAGGGAGCAGTGAGCAAACAATACCATAGACAAGGGAACAACTAGGGAATTAAATCAACAACAAGGAGGATGTAGAGATCCTGGGAGCACTGGAGTCACAAAAATCTAGCTGAGAGATTAAAGAAGGGCAAGAATGATGGTGGGGTAGAGGAAGGTAAAAGGAAACAGAAAAGATTTAGGGAGCAAAGCTACATACATATATATGTATATAGAGAGATAAACATAGTTGTACAGTTATATAAACATATTAATGCATAAAAATACAGGTACTGGCATATGTACCTATATTTATATGGCAATACATTGAGAAAGTGGATGGAATTTGGGTCTCTGCTCAAGTCCTCCCTCAACTCAAGAACATTTTGTTTTAACAACCTGACATTTTGTGATGCTCACCTTCCTGGCACAATCACTGAAGAAGAAATGGGTGTACAAGCAAATGTGTTGAAGAAAGATGATGGTGCCAAGCTATTAAATATCCAGTATTTGGGGTCTTGAAGGAGTGAAGTTAAACAAGCAGCTGCCTAGCAGAGAATCAACAAGCCCACATGGAAGAAGTACACCAGTCTGCATGATCATGAGGGGTTGATGGGATCAGGTAACAGGCATCAGAAGACACCAAACAAACAGGTGGGCAATAAAACATATTGTTGAGAACAAGGGTTGTCAGAGCATAGACCCCAAACCCATCTGTAGACAATGGTACCCAAAACTCAATCTACAGACAATCTGTAGATAGAGGTTCATGAGGAATGCATGAGTCAACCATAGTGAAGTATAGCACTGATGAAATACACAATATTCCTGCTTCCTTGAGGCTTCTTCACCATCCACCATCATGATTCCAGCTCTGCCTTTCACTTCAGGCTACGCCTGAGCATGTAGAAAAGTACAGATATGAGCTCACAACACCTGGAGTTCAGGTGAGATAAGGCCCTCAGGAACAGAAATGGTAGTAGGGATACCATGAGGGTAGGGGTAAGGCAGGAAATGGAGGGGGTAAGAAACTATGGGGGAAGGAAGATAGTGTTCAGTGCAAGGAATGAAAATAATTATATTATTTTATAATTTATCATGGCATCACAGGGTGGGAGTCGGGGAGGGAGTTTAAAAGAACATCACCAAGGGTTCAAATAGAAAGTAAATGTTTAGAAACATATGATAACCACATATGCATAAATATGCTTGATACAATTAATGTATGGATTTTTATAAGAGTTGTAAGAGCCCCCAATAAAATGATCTTAAAAAATACCAGTTTGGGCTGAACCCTGGTGGCCTATTGGTAGTGTGCGGGACTGTGGCCCACAGGGTTGACAGTTCAAATCCAGCAGCAGCTCTCCAGGAGCAAGGCTGGGCTTCCTACTCCCACCAGGGCAGTGATGGCACACACACAAAAAATACCAGTTTTATAAAAATAAAAAGAACAATGTTCAAAAGAGCCCTCTGTCGGGCGAGTTTTGCTCATCTCTGTCTGCCTGGGAGGCATGGGTATCGACAAGGGGGCAGGGCCATGCAGGGAAGTGAAAGAAAGAGGCAAAAATGTATATAGAAAAAAAACCCAAAAATGAACAAATTCAAAGGTAAAATAAAACTGCAGCTTGGGTGGCGATTCCTGATCTTTTGGCAAAGTCGACAAGGGTTATGTGTGGAGCGAGGAGGGTCAGAGAAGGAGCGATATATGTAGACTTGTTGCTTGGGTAGTGACTGTGTCT
Organism: Nesogale talazaci; assembly: GCA_004026705.1. Classification (NCBI taxonomy): domain Eukaryota; kingdom Metazoa; phylum Chordata; class Mammalia; order Afrosoricida; family Tenrecidae; genus Nesogale; species Nesogale talazaci. The sequence continues at coordinate 70,820 of PVJH01001149.1, read as the reverse complement.
GCATCCAACTTCCCATGAGATCTGCTATCAACACTGGCCTGCCCTAGACCAGGGAGGTAAGAGATTTGGCTGAGGGGAGGGTTAAAGTGGGGAGTAGGGAAGGATCAGCTTGTGCAGGGGAAGAGGGCTGCACAAAAGAAATTCAGACTGAGAGGCAGTGGAGCCATAGGAGCCACTTTGTCAGCCATTGAAGGTCTACGCTTAACCACAAGTCACGGAGGCACTTGGACCCACCATTTGTCCACTCTGCATCTTTGCCTCTTCGTGGTCCAGAGAGGGGTTCATGCTGGAGATCTTCTCTATTTTTGTGTTCTTCTGTTTTTCCATAATTCTGTTTTAGGTGTGTACTCTGGGTACTGATGGCAGGAGAATGTAAACAACAGAATTTATTTGAGTGCCTTGATACCGGTACTACAGAGCAGAAAGGACTGTCAACAAAACTTGGCTGTAGACTTGTTTGCTTTGTAGAAGAATTGTATAATGGAACTTAGGGGTTCCATGGTCCTATTGTTTAGGGAAAAAAAATCTTTGTTGGACTGAGTTCGGCCAGACTGACTAAAGAAACAAATCCAGTGAGACTCATTTATGTGTAAGAAAGAACTCTAGATCCAGAAGTAATTATATATCAAGAAAGCATCCCATCCCAGTCCCACTCAAATCCACAAGTTAATGAAACCCTCTTCAGATACACAAGGTCACATGCCTTGATGCAGAATGCAGGAATATCACAGGCGGGGGCGTGCAAAGTCACATGGATTCCAGCTCAGTGAAAACATGGCAGGACTCCGGCACCTCTCAGGGTCAGCAAACAGGAAGGGAAAGCAGAAAGTGAGGGAGAGACCAGCTTCCAGAGAGCTATGTCGCTCAGCCAAACCTCCAAGAGAGGTCATCAGGCTGTGGCCTGCTTGGCAGTTCCACCCATATCTTCTTACAGGTGCTATGCTGGCACAAAATAACCCATCACGTGGAGATTTTGGTTAGCAAAGGTTAGCCCTTGTCCCCAGCAAAGCCTGGATGGATGACGGTGGAACAGAGATGGCAATGTTTCTTCTAATATGTCTTCTAGTGAGGGAATCTTGAATTTGAGAGAGGGGTCTGAGAACAGAGGGAAGGGCTATGCGAAGAGGGTTTGGGAAAGAGGTTTTTAAGATGGGGATCAGCAGCCAGGGCCTGAGGAGGGCCTGGCCAGAGAGAAATTTAATGGAATGCGTTGTTCTCGGGTGCTGTTTTCAACTAATAGGCATCTAATGTGGCATAGTAGAACTTCCCCAAAGGGTTTTTTTTTTTTAAGATGAGTAGAAAACCAAGTCTTTCCTCTGGAGGAGTAGTTGTTGGAAGAAAACTGTGGATTAATCAAGAGCTACCAAGGTTCTTTTATTGTGATGAGGAATGACCCCCAAACATCAAGACCACTTCCACTTCCCATTGATTGCTTTCTGTACTCCACATGGCTTCTAACGCCTGATTTCAGAAGGGATCTGGGTCCATCAAATTTGCAGCCAAGAAACCACTATGGGAAGTTCCACTGGATTCTATATGGTTTCTAAGTGTTGGAATTTACTAGGCAACACACATCCACAATAAGATCTGGGTCATGCATTTCATCACAATGACCTTGGCTTTTTGATCTATAAAATGGGAACAGTCCCAGAGGAGCAACATAAAATTGGTTGCAACTCAAATCTACTGCGAATTGTTGCCTGGCGTTCTGTGTTGAGAAGACTTCTGGGGTTGAGGATTATGATCAGGCAATAATGTCTGTCCACCATAATCAGTTACTCTTGTCTTTCATGAGTGCTGGATGAAGGAGAGGAGGCACATGTGCTATACACTGTCCCGTCTTTTTATGTGTTTTTTTTTCTGCCACTTTTATCAGGAACAATATCGCTCTCATCCTTTCTCTTCACACTGAGTTAGTGAAAAGTATGTCTCCTTAAAAAATTATTATGGTGAAATTATGGTGAAATACACATAACAAAACGCATATTCTTATCGACAATTTTTACAGGTACAATGATCTCTTACGGTGATGTTGATTACATCCAATTTGTGCACCCATGATGGTAATCGAGAAGTCGTCATTTAAGTAGGACAATGCACGTGAGCTTGTGGGAACCTGGGGACACATGAAAAAGACTAGGGTGATAATAAAGCAACAAAAGTCTCTGCCGGTCGAGCCGGTTTCAACTTCCAGTGGCTCCATGTAGCCACTGCGTCAATCTATTTCATGGAGGGGCTTCCTCCGTGCGCTCAGGCAGAGGAACACTTGGGAGGACGACCCAGGAGCAGGCAGTGTTTCATGCTGTTGTGCCCAGGGTCTCGATGAGTCGGAACCAACTCAGCGGCACCTCACCGTGCTAACAAAGGACCCCACGTGTTCCTGAAACTGTCAATCTTGCTGGCAACAAAAAGCCTCATCTTTTCTCCCTGGAGCAGCAGGCCCTTGTGAGCGATTGACCTGGTGGCCAGCAGCCCCGCTTGCCCCAGGGTTCCTCATGATGACAGTACAAGCTCCCTGACATTGAGGCGCTTCTGACGCATCGTGACCCTACAGGACCGAGTAGAACTGTCCCTTGAGTTTCCAAGACTCTACCTCTTCGCTGGAGGTTCTCCAAAGGAGCAGCGGAGAGTTTCATTCTGCTTACCTTGTTATCGTGGCCCACTGTTTAACTACCATGCCACCAGGGCTCATGGTGACAGCGATTAAGTGAAATAGCGAAGAAGCTCTACAGGAAGCATAAAGCCAATGGTCATCAAGTCAGTTCCGACTCCTGGTGACCTCATGCTTGCATATCAGAGCTTTCAAGGACTGACTTTTCTGAAGTAGACCACGGACACACTTTTTCAAAAGTTTTCTTTGGGTGGGCTTGAACCTCCAGCTCCTCATCAGGCCTGTGCTTTGCCTGTTTGCATGCAGCACTGTTTTAAACATAAATGGTATCTCCTTTCACCTTCACAATAGCTCCCAGGGGAAAGTGCTATATTAATCCCATAATACATATGAGTACGGGGAGGCCAGAGAGGTTGTCGAAGCTGACCAAGTTTGTGTCCAACCCAGGAGTTTCCAGCTCTGGAGTCTGCTCTCTGAGCTTCTCCACCACCAATTTTTCAAAACAAAGCAGAAGCTACACACAAAATGGAGAAGCGGAGAAAAGAGGATGCAAATGAACCAGACCGCTCTGGCTCTGTTTGTAGCTGAAGCTTTGGGAAAACTTGGTAAGGACCCAGCCATTTCTGTGTCTGTATCCATTACAGAAAGTACTCCCGGGGCCTTGCGAAACCCCTGTTCTCATCTGTTCTGTAATGTGACTAGATTATTGGAGAGGGGAAGAAGGCTGGAAAATCTGGAAAACACAGAGAAATGAGGTGAAGTATTAGTCTCCTATTCAAGATAATTAGACCCAGAGGGATGAGTTTAAAGTCTTTCTATTTTTTTTAAAAAAAAAAAGAAAGAAAAAAAGAGGCAGACACAGTTGAATGCATTTCCAGCCCTCAGAAGTATTATTTTGTAATCAGGGTGGCGAGACAGAGAAGGGGGCAGCAGGGTGAAAAGAGCATGCATAGTCATGTTCCCTTAAGAAGGCTCAAAGAACTCCAAGAAGAGAGAGCAGCAGCTGGTTCTGTCTGCACTCTTTGACACAGATGGTGTGGTCAACATGACTGAAAGTCTACCAGGAGAGTTGGGCATGGCCCCACACTCTCCTAGCCTTGTAGGCATTCCTGTAATAGACTGCTAAAGGAAATGGCCCTGCTTTTCTTTTCTTTTTCCCAAGTGCAAATGAAATTTCTTGCAAGGCCATAGGGAAATCAGTGAGGGTCCCTGAAAATGGGAGGCCTCCATGAGATTGGAGGCTTACCAAGCAGTCTAAGATTGTCCTTGGTGGAAATGAGGAGGAAATCAATCAGCTAATGGTTTTCACGCATGGTAGGAGAGATAGGTTTTGTTTTCTAGGAGTTTAGGGCTACAGGGATCTTGGGAGGAGAAGCCCAGTGGAAAGAAATGGGGGAGGAGAACTGGAAGACCTGGATTTAGGTTGTGTCTCTGACACTCTCTGCAGTTGAACTGGGAGTTTCTAGAACAGGACAAGTATAAACACATTTCTTAGAGCAGCCCTAAGGCTGGGGATTGTGTTATGGAGAAGACACTCTGGTTCCAAACACGGCTTGGAAGGAGGAACCTAGAGGAGATATTCAGTCAGACTAGGGATAAAAAAAATACCTATCACAAATGCTGCCCCTTTCCGGTATTGCATGTATGACAGACATTGCTATTCAATCCTATTTTCCTCACTGCACTCTGGAAAGCCACGACTCATCAAGTCAACTTTGAATGACAGCAGAAATGTACAAGGCGTCCTTGATGCCCTGCTCAGCAACTCAACTATTTTCCGGTTCCACTAAGATGGAGAAAAAGTTAAGACTAGGTACATGTCAGACCTCTGGAGTTTAAATGCCAGTTCTTTGCCTCATTGCATAATCATACCAACCTCAGTTTACTCTAATCTGAAATGGGCTATCACTGACTATCTTCTGAAGGACTTCAAAAGATTAACGGAAGAAATTACATTATCTTTAAATTCCATTTTCCTATGAACCTTTTGATGATTTCACACAGTACTTTTCTTATGATGGTGGAGGTAGTGGTCACATAGAACTCCTGTAGCATAAAGTCAGAAAAATGAGTAAGTTGGTCTTGATAAAATGACCAGATTTTAAACAGGACACCATTGACTGGGGTGGTTGGGTGGGTGTTTCTTGATTAAAAATTTAGTCTATCTGGAGCAACCAAATTTTTCATAGAATGCAAAAATAGTATTGTAATATATTTATTTTAATTTTAAAATGCCACGGGGCATTGTTAAATTGTTAAAAAGCGGGATGTCTGGTCACTTTAGGAGGAAGTGTGACCAGGATGCTCCTCAGAAGCTCCTCATCTTCGCCTCTTTTGTTTTGGACATGTCATCAGGAGGGTCCCCTCACTGGAGGAGACGGAGAATGAGATAGAGGGAACCCCTCCATGAGATGACCTGACACAGTGTCTGCAATAATGGCTCGAATAATAATAATAATAATAATGATAACCTTCTCTGTCTGTTATGGTCTTTATGAGTTGGAACTGACTTGATGGCACCGAACAGCCACAATAGCAAAGCACCTATTCTGGCTAGAGACTCCACAATTGAGTTTCCTTTCTTTCTCCTGTGCAGTTTCCATTGATCAGTTCAGGAGATGAGTTTGGTGTTTGCTGGAGATGTAAGAGATTGAATAGGACTGGAAAGAGATTGATTAGTCAGACAATGTAGGTTGAGGTCAGTGTAAGAACACTCTCTCTCTCTCTCTCTGTGTGTGTAAAAGAGCAATGTAGAATGGGATGGACACGTTGGATCCTCAAAGTTTGCCATTGTTTTCCTCTTCCTGGTCTCCTGATCCACACCCCATCCTGCATCTAGTTAACTATGTCAGATTGTATCTTCTCCAGGAAGTGTTCCCTGGTTTCCTCATTCCTCTGTGATATGCAGCTAAGGTCCTTCCCCCACTCCCCCCCCCCCAAAAAAAACCCCACAATTTTATTGGGAGACAATATAGATATTATATCATTCTATAGTTCAATCACATAAAACAGTACTGTAAAATTACTACCCCAATAAGCTTCAGGACCTTCTCTTTCTTCGTGAACTCTTTGATTTCAGCTCCCCTGTACCCAACCCCCTATTTTTACCTCCAGGAACTCTTATTTTACTTGCTCCCTCTATAGGTGCATCAGTCCTGGGTTTCATATACTGAAAAGCAGAAAACCATGTAACAGAAGTTTGAGGGTTACCCCAATGATAAGATACATCTGAGATCAACCCTAATATGAAAAACAAAAGCAAATCCCCCAAAACCAAAACAACACAGAAAATGTTGAAAAGCAGATCAGGTCCAGCATACATCAGACAAGCTTTTAACCTTGTCTTAACCAAGGATAGGCTTCAAGTTGGGTTGTCATTCTGATCTTATTGTTTAATTTCACATGTGTCTGGGGTTGTGTGACCAGCTCCACCTATCAGAGGCCACACACGCTGTTATCCCAATGGTAGTTTTCTTTGCTCACCTTTATCTCTGCAGAGCTTTGCTCATGACCTGATGTGTGGCAGATACCTAGGGCATTACTGAGTGACTGAATGAAGGTATGAAGGCTCAAGCTGTGCTTTAGAAGTGCCTCTCTGGTCACACAGCACAGTTTATGGGCTACAGGGAAGGCAGAGAAAACTGCAAAGGGGTAGATGCCTGGATCCAAATGAAAGACTATGGTGGCCTCTGAACTACCATCATAGTAGGATGGCTGGAGGAAAATGGGTGGCATTGAAGTGGCAAAGACTGTGCTTGTCTTAGCAAATTACTGATGGGCATTTTTTTTCATTTTCCCTTCTGAATTTTAGCCTAAGTGGGTGCCATTGATCACTCGATCACTAATCTCAAGGTTGATGAATTGAAATCACCCAGTAGTGCAGTACAATAAGGCCTGACAATCATTCCTGGAAAGGTGACAGGCAAGAAAACCATACAGAGCAGTTGTACACTGTAATGCATGAGCCTGAATTGACAGGAAAGCAGTGGATTTGGCCTTCAGTTTGTGGTTCTTATTTAATAAATCTTCCTAAAGAGTAGAAGTAGAAGGAAAATAAATTATGCATCATTTCGCAAACAGGGGTTGGAGGCAAGATTCATGAACTCCATGCCCATCCAGAGTTCATCACCCCTTTTCTCAGATTTCTCAGGAAGACTCGTGGGTTACAAGGCTTTGAAATCTGCACCTTGCTCTACCAACTCTCCACTCAAAATACTCAGCAGGCATGTCTCATGAGCTACGTGAATGAACCGGTGAGTAGAGGGAAATCAGCTTATTGAAGCTGTGGGTGCTGAAAGCGAGGCTTGAATTGCGATGTGTCCTGCTGAGCATTTTATGAATATGCAGAATCAGACAGAAATGCACACGAGCCAGAGGGAGCATTTTCTCTTTTTAAAACCCCAGCCAATGGAGGCACACATTTCAACTCATTAAAACACACAACAGGCTTTTACAGATGATTTTAAAAGAGCTTTCTACTGAGTAATATCCTGGGGGATTTTTTTCCCCTCCTTTGTAGAAAGTTTTCCATGGGTAACACCAAGTGATCTAAGGCTGGCAGTCTCTCTGAGGAGTGGGCAGCCTTCCTGTGGATGGCAGGTAGCCCCACGAGCTGGGCTTTCAAAAGGCCCTTTCCCCCCCTTCCAAGTTCTTTTATTAATATCCTGGATTCATTTACACTTTTCAGTTCGATGGTCTTCACATGACAGCGTGGCCCATATGCTTGTTGCTTTTGATGGAAACGGTTCTGCTTGAATTCCCTTATTTAGTTTTAATTTCCTAATTTTAGGTTTAGCTCTGGAGGTTTTAAATTAAAAAAAAATTTTTTTTTAAACCACTTGCGAAAGTGAGTAACTCCATGGATGTTCCTTTACACACCGTACCCCCACTCTCCCCACTTCACCAAAGTCTAGGAATATCTACATGGAGTCACCTTGAAGATTTTCTTCTTTTTCTCTAAATGCTGGCCTAGAGCAGAGCTTTCTTACCAGCTATTCCTCCTATGTGGTGCAAATGGTTTGCTCTTGACTACTGACTGAAAGGGTGGATTGAAGCAACCAGTAATGTCATGGAAGAAAGACCTGGTAATCTACTTCCATAAAGATTACAGCCAAGAAAACTCTGTGAACATGGTATTACCATGAGTCAGAATATTACTCTCAGAAATATTCTGAGACAGCCATGAAATATCTCAGAAATATCTCAGACAGCCATGAAAGTGCTATAGAACAGTTCTGCTCCTTAACACAAGGGTCCACCCCAAATCTGAATTGACATTGTTTTTAAAATAATGTTTTGGTTTTGAGTTCTTCTTTTATAGACCATCTTAATAGGAAGCTATAGGAGAAAATTAAGTTATAAACTATTTGCAAATGGTGGTTAGAGCAAAAGGTTTTAAAACAATGATTTATTTTTTAAAAATTGACAGTTATTATGGTAATTTCTGCCAGGGCTCATGTAAACCAACAAGAAGTGTTATCATTTTGCTTATCTGATACCAGAGTATTATTTTATTCCTTCTTTTCCTTGGATATCATGTCCACTGAGTATCTTGTATATCAAGTCCATAGTACATGTCTATTTGCATTATTATTCTAAATAACAACCACTTAAGGGAAGGCATAAAGGTCTAACTGTGCTGGGTAAATAGATCCTTGTATTATGAAAATGTAAGTTAATTAGATCCAAGACTGCCTCTATCATCATCTTCATGAATGTCTTTTGTTTCCAAAAAATGGCCTGTATTCTCCACTTCTCCCAGGTCCAAACTCTTTTCCATGTGACTTTGTGGGGGACGCCCACTCTGACACTATACTTGGTGACTTGACTTGACTAATGGAATAGAAGCAGACATGACACAGACAGAGAGGTGAGAAAACCCTTCACAAAGGGGCCTTTCCTCTCTTACCTTCTGCTTTTGACATAATAATGTTGGCTCTCTGCTTGTCTGTGGTCTCAGAGGAAGGAAGAGAGACATGAAAAAGAAGGTTCCCAAGTCATTCCAGACAAGGCCAGGAAACATCTAGTAGAGACTGGAAGAACTGCCCAGCCAAGTTCACACATAATTTGAAATAGCTTCCTCATTCTTCAAGCCACTGAGTTTTTGGGTGTTTCATTTTGTAAACAGAATTATTTTAGCAAGGGAAAGGTGCTACATTTCCAGAGACTGGCTCCTCAGAATCCATCTTGTTTGGATCTACCATTAACCCTCCAGGAAGCAACATTCAGGAAACAAAATTGTGTATTGCATTGAGTAAATCAGCTGCCAAAAGACTTCTTTAAAGTGGTAAAGAACATCATACGATTAGGATACTTATATTGAAAGGACACGCCTTTCTTGATTTTATTTTAGTTTATTTTTGGGGGCATCACTGCCCTCTGGTGGTCATAGGCACTACCCAGTGCCACTTCTGAGAGCCGCCACTGGATTTGAACCGCCAAGCCCGCGGGCTGCAGTCCTGCACTCAACCATTTATGCCACCCTCTTATGCCACTTATGCCACGGGGCTCAGCCCTCTTTCTTGATTTTAAACCACATAACATCCCCGTGTTCTGTTTGAATGACTGCTTATTGGTCTATATACATGTTCCTCATGAGCACAATGAATAGTTTTGGCATTTTTATTCATCACAATGTAATCCCTAATTTGTTGTGATCCACCAAGTCAAATGATTTTGCACAGTTGATAAGAAAATACAGGTAAGTATCTTTCTGATATCCTTAGCTTTCAGCTAAGATCCATCTGATATCAGCAATGAGATCACCTATACCTTGTCCTCTTCTTAATCTTGCTGGGATTTCAGTTCCCTGTCATTATACTGCAGCTACATTTTTGAATGATCTTCAGCAAAACTGTACTTGCTTGTGATATTAATGATGTTATTTGATAAGTTCTACATTTTGCTGGATCACTTGTATTATAATAAGCTGTAATATCCTGGTGGCCCACCCTTGCTTGCAGAAAGTGAAGAAGAATTAAAACACTCAGTGATAAAGATTCAAGGTTATAGTTTTCAGTATGGATTGTACTTCAGCATACAGAAAATGAAAAAAAACCCCAAAATGTGCAATATCATGCAAAGTACAGAAAAGGTTGAAATAGTCAAGAATTTCATTCTAGTTGCATCAATCAATCAATCTCATGGAAGCAGCCGTCAAATAAAACTTATTGTATTAAGCAAATGATTTCTTTACAGGGTTAAAGAGCAAAGATGTCGCTTTGAGGAACTGTTGTGCCTGACCCAATCACTTTATATGCATATGAAACCTGGACAATGAATAAGGAAGGCCACAGAAAATTGATGTCTTCAAATTATGGTGTCGATGAAGACTACTGAATATACCATGAACTGCCAGAAGAATGAACAAATCCATGCTGGAAGAACATCCCAAAGATGTATTTGATGCATTGAATCCTGATGACAGAAGACCTGATGACATCAAGAGCATTACACCTGAAGACAGCAAAAGGTCAGGATCTTGAGGCTCTCCTTCCATCCACTGCTGCCCAGCTCCTGATATAGCCAGCACCGTGGGTTTCAGGGACCTTAAAACCCCCACAGATCTCCAGGTGCTCATGATTACCTGGCCTACAAGAGCTCCATCGAGGAATATGTGCCATCACAAACAGATTTGGCAGTGTTAGAAGCAATTTCTGGCCCACCACTTACTGACTTGTATCAGGGTCTATGTGGGTATCATCACATCAAGTCTAATGAAAAGGAAAAGGTCAGCTCTCCAGGAGTAAAGAAAGCTTGGGGTAAGTAGGACCCTACCAATGTGGAAGGTACCACAAGAAGCAGAACTGCAGACAATAAGGATGATGATGACCTTGATCTCTTTGGAATTGAAGCGGAGAGGAAAGTGAAGAAGCAAAAAGGATAGGAAAAAATCCCTTGCACAGTATGAGTTAAAGAAAGCCCAAACCTGCACTTGCTGCCAAGACATTCATCTTATTAGTTGTGAAACCTTGGGATGAGGAAACTAAGATGACAAAATTAGAAGAGTAATCAGAAGTATTCAAGAAGATGTCTTGATTTGGGGCTCATCTAAGCTAATTCCGTGGGCTATGGAATCAAAACTTCAAACAGTGTGCAGTTGAAGATGATCAAGTTGGCATAGACACACTCCTGGAACAGACAACTGCTTTTGAAGACTGCACTGCAGGGGCACGGCTGCTTTCAACAAGATCTAGAAGTCATCCTGAACGGTTGCACTTAAATAAATGATTAAAAGACAAATGAAAAGATAGAAAGAGAAATAAAGAAGGCAAAGGTCATTAAAAAGAAAAACAAAGATCAATATGGATAACAGAAGAGACTTCTTTTTGTTTTTTTTTTTTTGGGGGCATCACTGCTCTCCGGTGGTGGGAGTAGGAGGCCCAGCCCCACTGCTGGAATTGAACCTTCGTCCCAGTGGGCCGCAGTCCCACGCACAATCACTATGCCACCGGGGCTCAGCCCAGGAGAGACTTTGAAACTAGCTCTTAATCATAGAGCAGCTCTAGCACATGGAAGAAATAATGATGTGAAAGAGCTGATGTCAAAGGGCAGCTGGAGAAGATAAAGTCAAGTATTCAAATGAAATGTGCAAAGACCTAGAATTAGAGAAATAAAAAAGAACACTCTCAGCCTATCCTAAACTGAAAGAATTCAATAAAAATTCAAGTCTTTGGTTGAAATATTGAAAGATTCTATGGACAAAGTATTGAATGATGCAAAAAACATCAAGAGAAGATGGAAAGAATGCACAGTGTCACTGTATCAAAAAGAAGTACTTGGCATTCAAGCATTTCAGGAGGTAGTATATGAGCAAGAACCTATGGTGCAGAAAGAAGAAGTGAAAGTTGCACTGAAAGTATTATCAAAAGACAAGGCTCCAGCAATCAATGGAATACCATTTGAAATGTTCCAACAAGCTGATACAGTAGTGGAAGCACTAACTCATGTATTCCAGGATATTTGGAAGACAACTACTTTCCCAGTAGACTGGAAGAGATCCTTATTTGTACCTATTCCAATGAGAAGTGACACAACAGAATGCTCAAATTATAGGGTAAAATAATTAATATCACACGCAAATAAAATTTTGCCGAAGATCATCCAACAAATGTTGCAGCAGTACACCGACAGGGAGCTTCCAGAGTGTCAGGCTGGAGGCAGAAGAGGAAATGGAACAAAGGATATCACTGTTGTTGTCTTTTGGATCTTGGCTGAAAGGAGGGAATACCAGAACAATTTTCACTTGTGTTTTCTTGACTATCTATGTCAAAGCATTCAACTCTGTGGATCATAACACACAATGGACAGACTTGAGAAGAATGGGAATTCCAGAACCCTAAATTGTGCTCATGCTGAACCTGTACCTGGATGAAGAGGCAGAAGAAGGGCATACCACATGGTTTAAACTCAGGAAAGTAGGCACCAAGACTGTATCCTTTAACCACACTTATTCAGTCTGTATGTTGAGAAAACAACCAGAGAAGCTGCAGTCTATGAAGAACTCAGCATTAGGATCGGAGGAAGGCTTAAAAACAACTTGTGCTAGGTAGATGTTGAAAGCAAGGAGGAGTTAAAGCACTTGCTGATAAAGATCAGAGATTGCAGCTTTCAGTATGGAGTACAACTCAGAGTAAAGAAAACTCAAATCTTCACAATGAGGCCAGTACGTACTTGACGACACACAACGACTATTATGATAGGCAGTTGAGTTGTGAAGGTTGAATGAAGTGAGGTTAAGAGAACTTTTGTTAAGCTATATTAACAAAATAAATGATTTGGCATACACACTTTGAGCTTTGAAAATCTCTAAGCTAAGTTCTGTTTCGCCTCTGATGTGCGCTGTGTTCTATTCTTAATCACACTTACACATGTATCTGCATATGTACTAAAACTCTGTAGCGGAAGCGCTGTGTGCTCTCTTGTTAAAACAGGGCCTATGAATCCAGACTTGCTCCAGTTCTTCAGCTCCATCTTGCTGCTCAGACATCCAGGAGATCTTTTCAAGCTCTCCCACTCTGAATGCTCTGCTGGCCTCTTGGCAAAATAGGGAGACAGAGCAGCTGTCTCTAAGGTGTTTTCTAGCAAGTGTCTGGGTGCAGCTGTTGTCCTGCTGGGCTCATGTTGCCCTGTTAGCAGCTGGGCTGAGGTTTGCAGAGAAAAGGTACCCAGCTAGGAATGGAAGTAATTGTTTCATTCTCCAAAGTGGTGGTTCTGAGGATTTTGGTACAGGCATTCTAGAGGATCTCTTCCAGGATTTCAGTGACCACTGATTCTGGTTGGAAATTGAGTGAGTGTTATCTTAAGACTACTTAAAAAAGACACTACAAAAATCAACAAAATCGAATTGTCATCGAGTCAATGGTAACTCATGGTGCCCTCACTTGAGTGGAACTCAGGTAGAACTGAGCTTCTGAGGGTTTTCTTGAATCTAATCTTTATGGAAGCAGAGCAGCAGTTTTTTTCTTCAGTGCCTTTTGGTTAGTAGCTGAATGATAAATATTTTAGCATCCGCCCACCCCCTTTGAGTTGATTCTGACATCTACTGACCTTGTGCAGGGTCTTTTAGTTTGAAAGCACTCTATGGGAGCAGAGAGCATCATCTTTCTCCATTGGAACAAGGATGGATTTGCATAGTTGACTTTTTAGTTCAGTGTTTCCTAGCTCCTCCAGGGATCTTCGATTCACTTACCTTTCCTAAATTACAGTGTTTCTCATGGAGAAAATGGAAATATTGTTTAAAACACTAAAAATATTACGTGGTTAGTGAGAAGAATACAAGAGGGTATGAAAAGCATGTACATATACTTTTTTACAGCCTACAATTAAGAATGTTTTTAATATTTTAAAAAGCTTTAGAAACTCCTAAAGACACTAATATTTCATGACATTAAAAATTAAGCTCGATATGTCTATAGATGCACAATTTTTCACTCATTCTTTCCCTTTTGCATTGCTCACAGACGCCTTTGAGGGACAGCAGCAGGGTTCAGTAGTGGTGAGAGAGACCATCTGGCCTGTAAAGCCAAACTCTTTACTATATGACCCTTTCCAGATGACTGCTGTCCCTGATGTAGAATATGATATTAGCCTGTTCCACTCACAGGCAGACTTAAGATGAGGAATTGCATTGTTATCAGCCATAGACTTGCTTTGACATGGGTGACTCCACAAACAACAGAAAGAAATACTGCTTGCTTCTTCACCATCATTATTCACAAGCATTGGCATGTTTGAGTGTATGGTTGTAACTATTATAGAGTGTCAGCACTCTACGGGACCATATTATGTTGTGCTCCTTAAAGTTTTCATTGATTCCCTCTTAGACATAGACCACCATGCTCTCCAGTAAGTGGCCTTACTAGTCTAGGAAATGCCAGTGGAATAGCTTCAAGCATCAGAGCAACAAGAAAGCCACCAAAGCACAACAAACTCACAGACAGCGGTGGAAGAATGTGAGTGCAAGGGCTTTGTTTGGGAAGTGATCCTGGGAAACATCATGGAAGAGTGTGGAAGCAATGCAGCCATCAATGGCTGTGGCATCAAGGTTCTAAACATACTGGGTCCCTCAGGCTTTAATTCCATTAGGCAACTCTGTGAGCCAGTTTCAGAAGTAGGCCACCAGACCTCCCTATGTGGTAAGTGGAGACTGTGAGTCTCAGTCATTCTACCCAAGGGATTGTGGTATTAATCCACGATACCCATCACTCACTGATTTAATCATTATGGAGGAGGAGGCCAGCACTGGCTTCTTGGCATTTCTATGAATACATGTACTGCTTAGTATGTAGGTAAGGATATAATGTTGCTGTTTGCTATCCTTGAGTTGGGTCTCCTTCATGGAGACCCCTTATCCAACACAGTAAAACATTACCTGGTCCTCTGCTATCTTTATGGTCATTGGTGTGATCATTGTCACTTATTTATCAATGTGTGACCCTGTGGTGCTTACATGTTGTTGTTATGCTATACCACTGGTATTTCAAATTGCAGCAGGGTCACCTATGGTGGACTGGTACCAACCAAACTTTCAGACTAAGGCCAGGAAGAATGGCCTAGCAAAACTTATGAACATTAGCCAACGAAAACCATATGGATTACAACAGATTATTGTCTAATAGTTTGAAGCATGCCAACAGACTCTATAAGTTTTAGCTGTTAATAAAAAGTAATAAGAACTGTCAGTTTTGGAAATTGCCAAAGCATGTTCTTTGAGTCAGATTCTCTCTGACCTTGGGTAAATTTAACTTCTCTGGACCTCATTAAGACTGTAGTCTCAGAATTAAATGAGATAATGCTTGGCACAGAGTATGTGTGCCATAAATTTTAATTACTATGAATACTTATTGGATTGAAATATATTCACATATTGAGTCAGATTCATAAAACTTTTATGGAAACTGCGTCTGTTTCTTTTAAAATCCCTGAGCATGTAATAAGATTCTGTAATTAAAATATTCAAGACATCTGAACACCAGAGAAGTCAAATATTAATGAGTTAAGAAAGGAGAACATGGGCTGGTGATGCCATTCTGTGGGAGTGTCATTGAAGTGCATGGCTGCCTGTGTCTGAGCATAGAAATGTCCTAATACTTCACGTGTTTTCAAGGTCTCAGTTGCAGATCTCATTTTTATGGAAGTGATGGGGTTCCGAAATTCCAGGACACATCCTATAAAACCTCTGAATGCCCTTGAGAATATTCAAACCAGTTTGTTTCCACAAACACATGCCACTAAGTGCTGATTATTGTGTTAGGAAATGGGAACACCAAGCTAAATTAGCCTCAATATCTACCTTCATGAACTTCCTAGATTGACTGAGATGTTCTCACCCCTTGTCATGAGTATCAACCTGTGTTTTGGAAAAAGAAGAGGAAGGTTGACCCAGTGTGTGGGAATCAATAAAGGTGTGCCCAGTTGGTGGTGCTGGGATGGGACAGGTGTGTAGCCAGGAAAGGGAAGAAAAGACAGGTATTTTTAGCAGGAAGAAGATAAACAAGGACAAAAAACTGGAATATATGTGGAAGACTGTGCTTAGTCAATTGCAAGTGCAGCTGTGACCAGAAGGATAGGATGGGGTTCATCTTGCAATGACATCTCCAATTTGATTTCAAGTGTGAATGTCTTTTTTCAAAATCATTTTATTAGATGCTAATCTAGATATTGTACTGTCCCATAGTTCAATTACACCAAACTGTACTGTAAAAATGCTACCCAAATCAGTGTCAAAACATTTTCTTTCTTCCTGAACTCCTTGATACCAGCTCCCGCTTGCCCCACACACCACCCCCCACACCTGCAGGAACTTTTATTCTAGTTGTAGTCTTTATAGGTTCATTTATCCTGGGTTTCATATACTGAAAAACAGAAAAACACATTAACAAGGGTTAAGAAGGCTACCCTTAATGGCAAGATACAACAGAAATAAACCCCAATATAGAAAAAATAAGCACAGAAAACGTTAAAAGCTAGATCAAGTCCAAAGTGTATCAGAGGGAAGATCAAGTGACCAGGTTTTAACTGTTCATCAAATTTGTAATCATAATCTACTATAGTCATGTATCCAATACTCTCTGTCTGATAACCAGGTTACTCCAATCCCTCGATTATGGTTAGAGGGAAATCACCGTGGACTTAGTTCCTGCAGAGATCCTGCAAATGTATATTGAGCTTTCCTTGTCATCCATAGCTTTCCCCAGGTCAGAATCTCACAATTTAAGCTATTCCCTTCTTCAGATTTGGATGATACAATTTACAGTCCTTGGATCATAGATGTTGGTGTGCTTTGTCCACGTGGGCTTAGTTGACATCTCATTTAGATGGTTGCTCTTTAGAACCAATTCCTTAAGACCTCAGTAACTATTCAGTCTGATAATTGGGAACCATCTAATTTCTTCATCACACTTTGCTATAGCCCTCACGTCTTCTGATGGTTTCCAACTGCTGACATTATGAGAAGCAGATACCAAGAGCTCAAGTAGAAAGAAAGTGCTCAAGTAGAAAGTGTTTTTGGAACAATGATAGCAACACATGTACCAATGTGTTTGATACAATTGATGTACGGATGCAGTTATAAGAACTGTAAGAGCTCCCAATACAATGATTTATTAATAAAAAGAAATAATTGTTCTTATATTGGGACTAAGATTACATGTGAACCTGAAATCAATTTGATTTTATCTGGTATTTCACAGCAGGGAATTGACACAATTTATTTCCTGTTGTAGATGAATGGATATCCAATGGACAAATGAAGTCTTGATATGTGCCACCACATGGATGAAACTTGAAATAAATGCCACCAAGGGACAAATATTGTGTGAGCGCACTGACATGAAATATATAGAACAGGTAAGTGTACAGAGATCAAAGTTTCTGTGGTGAAGTGGTAGCCAGGTTGGGGGTGGGTGGGGGTGGAAGGAGAGAAAAGGAAAATATAATACTTAGGGGACATTGAACTTCTGTTGAGGATGGTGGAGACATATGGGAATGGTTAGTCGTGATGGTTTAAAACATGAAAATAATTCATGCTACTGAACTGTACATGTGAAGAGCTTGAAAATAGAAAATGCTCCATTCCATATGTCTCATATCTACTACAATAGAGAAAAGCTAAAAAAATTTTGTTAGAATTTTTTCCAGCACAATGAAAAAGAGTGGGAAGCAGGAACAAGACTGTTCTAATCAAAGGTCCATATAAGAGTTGAAAGTGGAAGGGGGTGTAACAGGGTACAATGGATTGGTAGTGGACTGTGTCCTGAGGGCCAGGTGGGAGAGGGATAGGTGGATATAATTAAGTCTTTATTATTTGTTGTTGAGCGACTTCAGCCCAGGAATTCCCTCCTTTCTCTCTCCTAAGATTTGTTTTTCTCTTTGAAGATTGGCTCTACTTTGGGGACTAAAGTTGTTTTGTCTGGGTCCTTCAGGTGAGTAGGACCTCATTAAAGTTATTTGCACTTGGGCAAAAAAAAAAAAAAAGACAGGCCATTAAAGGGAAAAAAAAAACCAATAAAAACATATCTTAGTTAGTGTTGCTCTGATAGAAATACCACAAGAGAGTCTTTGATGAACAGATATTTTCTCACAACTCTGAAGACTGTCCCCTGCAGGACAAAATCCTTCCTCAGTCCTGAGCCATTTCAACATGACATCTATCTTTTCCCACATGTGCTTGCTTCTGTGCTCCATCTTGCCTTTTAATATCACAGAGCGCCTAGACTTCAGATAAACCTTGTTGTGTTTGACTCATTACCATTACATAGAAAACCCAATTCATAAATGAGATAACATGCACACACATCGTGTCTGGGTAAAGCTTTACAGCATATTGTATTTTGCTTTGTTTTAGGGTAGGTACAGTTAAATTCATAACACATGCTAGGCAAAGAACGACACTCTCAAGGGGTGGGGAGTCTGATGAGGAGAAGACTGCAAGGAATCACAGAAAAATTTTAGCTACAATTAATATGATTAAAATTAGTCATTCTCAATTCAGTGGCATCCACTCCTGTGCACCCCTCACAGCTGTCAGTTTCATCACCAAGAATGGAAGCCCTGATCCCAGTGAAGAGTTACTCCGCATTCCTCTGTCTTCCCAGCCAGAGACAATTCCTCATCTACTTTCTGTCCTTGTGGATTTACTTATTCTAGATGTTTTGGATAAATGGAATGCGACAGTATGTGAGCTTCTGGGTCTAGTTTCTTTCACTTCCCATAAGAAACTTTGAAAATGATTTTATGCCAGGTGTACCCTTTTGTAAACTATTTGACATAACTGCATGCATGCTCTAGTCATGGGACATTGACACGTTGGGATATCTTTGACTATATGCTGTCTCTGTGGAGGAAAGCTCCAAGAGCCTCCTCCTTTCACTTAGTTTCACAGCTCTGCACCTGAGAGGACTCTTGTCGGCAGAGCCTGGATGAGGGAGGAGTTGAGAGTATGGAGAAAATCAGGAGAATCAACTTGGGCTGAAAGTGAAAGGGAACACCACCAGTTAGTTTAGGCCAGTGTTCACCAAGCCAACATCTTGTGACTCTAACTCACCTGAGGCTGGGAGACGGACCTGGTGCTTTGGGGAGGAAATGACAAGGGTCGTTACTCTGTGGCAATTTGGCATTTTGTACTGTTCTTTTTGTGATCACTACTTCCCCTGAGAAGGGTCAATCCCACCCAAGGAACTTCAGATACGAAGACGTGACACCAATTCGGGAAATTTATGCCACCTAAGGCTTTCTAATGGTCAATTGTGACGTAGTGGATTGAGCTGCTGACCGTAGTGTCAGCACTGTGAAACCATCAGCTGCACTAAGAGGGAATGATGAGACTTCCTTCTTTCAGAAATAGTATTTTGGACACCCACAGGGGCATTTCTACTCGGTGCTATACGATCCATATGGGTCAGAATTGGCTTGCTGCAGGGAGAAGGAGATGTAGGTTAGGAATGGAGTTGCTGGTTATCTGTTCACAAAGTTTATAGCTTCAGAAACATTATGTAGAGTAGTTATGAGTCATAATTGCCTCGATGGTCAAGGGTTTGGTTGATTCTTGGTTTTAATAATGGCTTCTATTACCAGCCTGTACGTTTCTCATATGGTCATGATGCAGCTAGAAGCTAAGTCATTGGTATTTCAAATGCAAGCAGGTTTCCCTATGGCTGGGCAGGTTGCTATCATTTCCAAACTAAGACAGATGAGGAAGAAAGGCCTGACTGACAACACACTCCCATAAGTTAACCAGTGGAAGCCTATGAATCCCCATAGCAGATTGTCCCATATAGCGCTGGAAGCTGGAAATACATAGTACCCATCGACAATGGACTTGAGCTGGTGCAGCACGGGGCAATGTGTCCTGCTGTTGTACATGGGTTTGTTAACTGGATAGCACCTCATAACAATACTGCAGCCTCCACTGAGGGTGGCTGCCATGTGCTCTCTGCAGCCCCTCCCCTTGAATATTGGGTATGGTGCCACTGTCCTTCTGTAGAAGGCATGCCGAGGTTCTTGGTATCCTGGGAGCTGTTCATTTCGTGTTTCTACATTTAGGGGAGATTGCTCTTTCACAAATGGCTTAATTGCTGCTGCTGCTGCCTCTCCTTCATCTGATTAGTCCTGCTTCTTGGAGACAGTCAACACACCCCTCCCCATGCTTTCTTTCACCCTCTAGTACCATATGTTTTTTTTCCTTTGAGCCTGTAATATTTTATGCTTAAATTCTGGAACTGAGATGTGGCATTTCTCTTCTGATGATTCTTAGCAGGTGGTTTATCTCCGCAGCTGGCAGTGGCAGGGATGGTGTCCTGGGGAGAAATCTTTTCTGTAGAGCCTTCTACAATGTCCCCTCTAAGGAAAGTTCTTCCTCATATCTGTCGTCCTTTCAGCTCATCTCTGACACGTGCCAGTGGCTGACTGCTGCTTTGACATCTCTTCTGGAATTATATTGGCTGGCTAGTGATGGAGATGTGGGGGCTGCCTGGGAGGAAGAGGCCATCCCTAAAAGATGATCATGGAAACAGAGAAGCTTCATGTGTGACAGGCTCGGTGACAAGCACTGCCATGCATTAAGTAACCTATTCCACCCTATAGGCATTTTGAAGGAGCTTTGCCAGGGCAATGGCTAAGCCTTGGCTGCTCATGAGAGGTCAGAGCTTTGAACTCATCCTATAGCTCTGGGGCTCTGCTTCCACAAGGGCTTGGTGTGGTGATGGTTAGGTGCTAACAAGGCAGTTCCGACCCATAGCGACCCTTTGTACAACAGAATGAGACAGCTCTGTGCTACACCATGCTCATAATTGTTCCTATGCTTGAGCCCATTGTCATAGCCACTGTCCATCCATCTCATTGAGGGTCCCAAAAGACGACAGCATAGAAAACCCAACAGAGCAGGCAAATCTGCTCTTTCACGGTGTTGCTATAAGTGGATGGTACCTAACAACAATAACAATGACCCCTGCGGTCCTCACTCTTCAGGGAAGTATATATTAAAAACAGAACAAAGACACTGCCACTTTTTATTGTGAGTCTAGTGGACATTGACAGAGTCAATTATTCATTTTATCTTCAACAATTCATGCACATTTTGTTTGATCTCCTTGATTGCAATGGTCACAAATTAACGTGATGGATTATACTTCATACCTATGTTTCCTATTTCTATTTCTCTCCCCCCCAATTCTTCTGAATGTTGTCTTTAGGAAAATGTTGATCTTTTGAGCTTACATGATTGATTATTCTAAAGTATGCATATCGCTCTGGTGTTTTTATTCCCTTTATAGACATTTTCATTGTTTGGTTAAAAATTGAGCCATGAGGGTGAGTTCCATTGCAGGCCTGAAGGTTGACCAAAGACCACAGTCTTAGGGATGCCACCAGTCTATCTGGCTAGTAAACCTGGCTATTTTTATAATTTTGAATTTTGTTCAGCAATTTTCACCAATTCTATCCAGGACCTTCTAGGCAGTTAGCGAAACTACTGCCCAATAGTGATTCTAGGATCACAGAGATGGATATTTCCATGGTTCATTAATTCAGTGAACTAATGAATTATATATATCTTCAGTTTCATCTTCATTCCAGTCAAGGAGAGACCAATAGTTGCAGACTATTAGATTCTTACTCTCATGTTACGGAGAGGGAAACTTAAGCCCAGAGACTTAATGACCACAAAAATAGCAAGTCAGGCCACAATTTGACTCCATCATTGGTTTGAACTGGATCATTGGTGGGTCCTGGGGTCCTTAGACACATTTGTGTTGGTGATTTACACATGCCTTTTTTTTGTTTAATCATCTTATTGGGAGTTTGTATAACTCTTATTACAATCCACTGTGTCAAGCACATTTGTACAGTTGTTGTCAACATCATTTTCAAAACATTTTCTTTCTACTTGAGCCCTTGGTATCAGCTCCTCATTTCCCCCCTCCCTCTAAATTTATAATTTATTGCCACTGTGTCCTGTCTTACACAGTCCAACGTCTCCTGTCACCCACTTTTCTGTTGTCTGTCCTCCAGGGAGGGGCTATATATAGATCCTCATGATCAGTTCCACCTTTCTACCCCATCTTCCCTTCTCCCTCTCAGTTTTGCTACTCTCACCACTGGTCCTGAGGGGTTCATCTCTCCTGAATTCCCTGTGTTTCCAGTTCCCATCTGTACGAGTGCATATACCTTCTTACTCAATGAAGTCTTTGAACCTCCAAAATTTCTAAGAGTCACCAATGAAGAAGTTCAACTCTGGGCAAAAATGTGAGGAAGGAAAATGGACATGAAGGGTCTCTGTCTTTGTATTCTTTTCCTTTGCAGTTTTACTGTAATGGCAATGGGGAGTTGCAGCTAGTTCTACTTCCAGAGGAAAATAAGAATTAAAAAGAATAGATGACCCTGAAGAGTCCAAGAGAGGTGTCATTGGCTGACACAAGCGCTTGCCTGCTAAGTTAAAGTTTGGCAGCTCACGTCCACACAGAGGCACCTTGGAAGAAAAACCTGGCAATGTATGGTACTTCCAAAACCCATCCATTGAAAACCCCATGGAGCAGAATTCTGCTCTTACACTTGTAGGTCACCATGAATCAGTGTGAGGTAGGCAGTCTTTATTTTTTTTTATTTAAGTCTGGAACACTGAGCAGGCAAAAGAAAACGAAGTAATCCAGGTGGAAGGAAGGAAATAAGAGAGAATGGGAGGGAGGAGGGAGGAAGGAAAGGAGGAAAGGAATGAAGGAGAAAGAGTGGGAAGAGTTTTGTTTTTTTTTTTAGTGTGAGTGTTCTTTGCCTTTCTTATATCCCTCCTGACCCTTATGCTGAAAGGAGGTGAGTCTTTGCTAGTTCAGTCATCTCAAGTTTTTCTGGGATGGAGTGACAAGGCAGGTCCAGAAAGAGGCAGGGTCATAAGTGGCAAGGAAGAGGAAAGGGCTTCTGCTTGTGGCAGACAAGAAAGGGAAAGAAAGGAAAAGAGAGAGAGAGAGAGAGAGAGAGAGAGAGAGAGAGAGAGAGAGAGAGAGAGAGAAGAGAGAGAGGAAGTCATTTTTGTGGTGTTGAGGTTGGGGAGAGTTTCTGGACATCAGCAAAAAGAGGATCTGGGGCCATTTGGGGCTAGGAGAAATTTGAAGTGTGGGAATGGTTTTTGGAGAAATCTAGCTGTACTCTATGACTGGAGCTCTTGAACATTTCCCTAGTGAATCAACTGGAGATTGCAGTTCCTTTTTAGTTTGCTCAGAGACTACACTGTGTTTCTTTTCATGAAGCTCCATGCAGGACCCAAGCCACAAGGGATCACAGCATTTATTTGGGTTGCATTTCTTCAGAGATATGCAATGACATTCTCATAGATAGAAAGACATGTGCTTGTTATGGGGACATTTCATTAGACCTATGCATGATCATGCTCCTCTGAATAAATCAAACCTGTCAAGTTGGCTGAGACTCATGGTGATCCTATAGCACCACCAGCCTGCAATCTTCCCGCAATCTGCAGTATTGCATGTAACTGCATGAGTTGGAAGAAGGACTTATGGGCTCTTATCAGAGTTAGGGACGAGTTAGAAAGGGCTGGGATCCTTTCTTGATATATAATTATTCCTTGATGTAACGCTCTTCCTTACATATATGAGAGTGTCTCTCTAGTCAACCTGGCCTAACACATCTCATCTGGGGAGGGATATGCTACCATCAGTTTCCATCCAATGGATAAAGTACAAAGATGTTGCTAAATATCTTAACCCATGATCCAAATCTGTTGCCATTGTGTGGCTTCAGACTTGCAGTGACCTCTAGGGCAGAGTAGAATGGCTCCACAGAGTTTCCAAGGCTGCTGTAATTTGGGGAGAAGACTCACAGATCTTTTCTCCTGAGGAATTGCTGGGTGGATTTCAACCACAACTTACTGGTTATCAGCTGAGGACTTAGCTGCTGAGCGATGAGGTCTCCTTCATGAAATGGAGGCCCCAAATGTTAGTAGTATCAAGGTAGAGGAACCCTAAAAATAGGAGCTTGATTTGGCCTTCATTGGATATCAGTTTTGGACACCATCATAGTGTCTACAAAGATGTACACTGGAAAAGCTCACAGCCTCTCTGCTTCTCAGACTACTGAGGTTGAGCCCATCTCCATATTTCTTCCCTTCAGCAAATTCTCAAGGGGGGTGGGGAAGAGAGAGAGAGAGAGAGAGAGAGAGAGAGAGAGAGAGAGAGAGAGAGAGAGAGAAATCCCATTTTCCCAGGCATTGAGGGAAAATTACTTTCCTTTTGCAGAAGAAATTACATGAATTATATTAAAATCATCACTAAGGTAATAAAATTACAGGCTCAGGATTCTCCTAAAAATCTCCCTTTGTGTCGGAGATAATTCGGGTAGGACAGCTCCCCTGGGGTCCCTCCTCTGCATAGAGAGGGAAGTAAGACAAGGGGTCGTTGCAGTTTGGTGGCACACATTCACTCTGAAATCCCTGATTTTTTCTTTCTGTAGCTTTAATCAAAAAAGGCACACTCTGATGCACACTCATGAGAGGAATGTTGTTGTTGTTGTTATTGTGTGTGTGTGAAAGCATTGAATCACCAAATGGGTGAAGGTGCTTAAGAAAGAGGTAAATGTCTCAGGAATCAGGGCAGAAACATATTCTTCTGCCTTGGGACTCTCATTTTTGGGGCCAGAGTTCTACAGGTTTGAAAGGAAATGTACAGAAATGCATATGTGCCGAGAAAGATCTCTTGTTTCTATTAGGGAACAAATTTTAGCTGACAGGGAGCAGCATGCCTGCACACACACAGTCATTCTTGTTTTAATGTATAAGAAAACCAGATGACAGAGAGATGACATCTGTTCTTAGGCTATCTGGTGCAAACTTCAGTCATTTAGAAGCAAATTAATGTAGACAAGGTATGGTCTCAAGGATGAAGTCAGTGAGGTAGAATGGGGGCTTGATTGAACTGAAAGCGCACAACCCATTAGGACAAGCATCTGGCTTATGTGAGCTCTGGGGCTTGATCTCTTAGAGAAGTGGCAGTCAAGGCTAAGATGGAGTAGGAGGAAAGACCTGACTGATACTTACTTCTGAAAAACAACCAGTGAAAATGCCCTGGAGTACAATAGTCTAATTTGCACCCAGTCACTGAGATGGCAAAGCAGGACCATGCAGTATTTCCTACCACTGTGCATGGGGTCACCATAAGTTGGGGCTGACTTAATGGTAGCTTACACAAGAGGGGATGGACATTGACAATGCATAGAGATATTCTGATGACCTTTATTGGTGTTGTGAGTTATATATTTGGCTGCTAAGTATAAGGTTGGCAATTCAAAACCACCAGCTGCTCTTTGGGACACAAAAAGAGGCTTTCGGGTTTGGTTAAGTGAAATGTATCCAAGAGGAATTGCTAAGAGTAGAATGAAAGGCGAGCATGATAGTGTGACAGGAGAAGGGTGAAAGGAATTAGAGGAAAGAACTATAAGGCAAAAGCTATTTATAGAAGTATAGGTATAGGCATGTATAAATGTAACTATATTAATTTATAATGATAGGGACTTAGGTCAAATACATATATTTATATTAAGTATTAAGATAGAAGATGGATTTTGGGCCTCCACTCAAGGTCTCCCTCAACACAAGAACACTTTGTTCTAAAAACCTGCCATTCTTTGATTCTTACCTTCCTGACAGGATCACTAAGACTAAATGGATGCATAGGCAAATAAGGTAAAGAAAGCAAATGGTGCCTGTATTAAAAGATATAGCATCTGGGGTCTTAAAAGCTTGGAGTGAAATATGTGGTCATCTAGTAGGGAAGCAACAAAGCTCATATGGAAGATCACAGACTAGCCTGTGTGAGCATGATGTATCGACAGAATCAGGTACCAAAAGATCCAAAACAAACAATTAGATTGATTAAAATGAGGGGGGGGGGTGAGAAGGAAGACCTAAAGCCCATCTGTCAGCAATTGGACATCCCATCACAGAAGGGTTGATTCAACCAGTGTATGGTATAGTGTTCACAAAGCACACAGCATTTCTCTAGTTCCTGAATTTTTCTCCACCCCTCCTATCGTGATCCTTTTCTACCTTACAAATCCAGCTAGATGTACATTGGTACAGATAGGAGCTCTCAACACATGGAATCCAGGACAGGTATACCCTTAGGAATCGTAGTGGGAGTAGCAATACCATGAGGGAAGGAGAGAGAAGAGGAGGGGAAGGGTGGGAAGGAAGAAGAAGGGGGAACTGGTCACAAGGGGGATAGATATCCCTCTCTCTCTGAAGGGGATGAATAATAGAAATGTGGGTGAAGGGAGACAACAGACTGTGTGAAATACGAAATAACAACAATAATATATAACGATCAAGGACTCACAAGGGTGGAAGGGGGAGGAAAGGAGGGGTAAAAAAAAGGACTCAAGTAGAAAAAAATTTCTTGGAAATGATGATGGCAACATATATACAGGTGTGCTTTATCCGATTGAATCATGGATTGTTTTAAGATCTGTAAGAGCCCCCCAATAAAATGATGAATTAATCTTTTTTTTAAAAAGAAGAGGCTTTATTCCTATAGAGAGTTACAGTTTTGAAAACTCACAGAGGCCATTCTACTCTGTCCTAAAGGGTCATTTTGAGACTGAATAGCCTTAATGACAATGAATGGAGACATTTTTAGTGTCGTCATGTAGGTGGGGTGGGGGTGCAAATACACTACTGCCATCTAGTCAGTGGGTGTCACAGATGCAGCTAACTAGCTTGAAATGTTTGGATGGTCCCCATCACATAACATTACCAGCCCAAACACCGATAGGACCAAGGCTGAGATGCTCTTACACAGTCTCAATGTCATTATCTGTAAAATTGGAGTAAATGCAAATTACCAGTCATGAAAGGTGACAATGTGCGGTTGTCTCGACTGACTGAGATTTCCAGGGCTAATTCCTTAAGTTGCAGCCACAGAGATTTCCCTGAAAATGCAAATCTGTCCCTGCCACTTATCTTTTAACTCCCTTCTGTGGTTTTCCACTAGTCTCCTTAACACACCCTAACTGATCTTTGCAGTCTCTCATTTCACTTCTGTTCCCTCTTCTTTAATCCTCCTGGCACAAAATACAATGTCATCCCTCCCATGTCTATGCCCTTGTACCTTCTGTTACTTTTTCCCAAACCACTCACCACTCTGTCTCCATTGTCACCTGTTTTTGCCTAATGGTCTTAGCTTCAATGCTGCCTTGTCCAGGAAGTCTTCCCTAACTGCTCCTGGGGGAGAAAAGGTGACTGCCACCAGTATTGTGCCTGGTGCCTCTAGTGCCTTGTGCCTACCCCTCTCCCAACATGTGTAGTATTACATTACAATTGCTTTTTGTTGTCAAGAATTTCCGGGGCTGAGCCCTGGTGGCATAAGTGGTTGAGTGTGGGATTGTGGCCTGTGGGCTTGGCGATTCAAATCCAGTGGCGGCTCTCAGGAGCAGCACTGGGTAGCTTCCATGACCACCAGAGGGCAGTGAAGGCCCCCCCCCAAAAAAAGAATTTCCATCTTACTTGGACCCACAATCAATATTCATGAAAGCAGAAGTCAAGGAATCAAATGATGTTTAAATCTTCTACAAAAACTTTTTAAAAGTATTGAAGAGTAGGATGTCACTCTTTTTTTAAAGCAAAATTTATTGGGATCTCTTATAGATGTTGTAGTGATTCATCATTCAATTAGATCAAGCATCATCATACAATTGCTGCCACCATCAGTTTCAAAACATTGTTTCTTCTTGAACTACCTGATATCAGCTCCCCTTTTCACCTCTCTCTCCCACCCTCCCCAGGAACCATTGTTGTTATGTTATATTCTTCTTCTTATTATTATTATTGTTATTTTGGTTTTCCACGTCTTTTAAAAATTTTACCATCTACTAAGGATGAGAGCAAGCTTGCTTACTAACCAGACAGATATGATAGTCTATAATTAATTTTTTAAATCATTCTATTGGGAGCCCATACAACTCTCATCACAATCCATCCATCCATCCATCCATCCATCCATCCATCCATCCATCCATCCATCCATCGTGTGTCAAGTACATTTGTTGCCCTCATCATTCTCAACACATTTGCTTTCTACTTCAACTCCTCATTTTCCCCCTTCCCTCCCCATTCTGCTTTTCCTCATGTATCCTGAATAATTTGTAAATTACTATTTTGTTATATCTTACACTGGCCAATGTAGTCCTTCACCCACTTTTCTCTTGTCAGTCCCACAGGGAGGAGGTTATGTGTAGATTCCTATAATTGTTTCACCTTTCTGTCTCACCTTCCTTCTACCCTCCTGGTATTGCCACTTTCACCACTGGTTCTGAAGGGGTCATCTGTCCTGGAGTCTCCATGTTCTTGCTTCCTATCTGTACCAGTATACATCTTCTGGTCTAGCCAGATTTGTAAGGTAGAATTGGGATTATGAGAGTGGGGTGGGGGGAGGAAGGATTTAAGGACTAGAGGAAAGTAATAAGTTCCATTATTGCTAAAATGCAACCTCACTGGCTTCTGTCCTCCCCATGACCCTTTTATAAGGGGATGTCCAGTTGCCTACAGATAGGTTTCGGGTCCCCAATCTGCACTTCCCCTCCTTCATAATGACATGATTTTTTGTTCTTTGATGTCTGATACCTGATCCCTTTGACACCTCATCGTCACACAGGCTGGTGTGCTTCTTCCATGTGGGCTTTGTTACTTCTGAGCATGTTGGCTGCTTGTTTACCTTCATGTCTTTAAGACCCCAGATGATATATATTTTGACAGCTGGGCACCATCAACTTTCTTCACCAAATTTATTTATGTACACATTGGTTTTCAGCAATCCTGTCAGGAATGTTAGCATCATGGAGTGCAAATTTAATAGAACAAAGTGTTCTTGTCTTGAGGGAGTACGTGAGTGGAGGCCCAATGTTAATCTGCTATCTTAACACTAAATGTATAAATATATACATGTAGATCTATTTCTCCAGAACCATATATAAATATATTTACACATGTACATGCCTGTATTTAGACCTCTATAAATGCCCTTAGCCTCCTAGTTCTTCCTTCTATTTCCTTTTACTTTCCACTTGTCCCACTATTATGCTCAGCCATAATTTGGGTTTCAGTAATTTCTCTGGGTTACGTCGCCCTTGATCAAGTCCTACTGGACCTCCTACACCCTCTTCACCCTTGTCTTTGGATCACTTGTTGTTTCCTCATCCCTGGGTTGGTCAACACCACCTCTTTTCCCCCACTCCCCCCTCTCTCATATCCCCCCAGAATCATTGATAACTTTGTTTTCTCCTCCAGATTGTTCATCCAGTCTATTTATCGATATAGACCTGCAGGGATAATAATATGCACAAAAAGAAGACATAGCAAAACAAAGGGACAAAAGAAAACAAAAGGACGACCGACAACAGAAAAGAAAGACCTATACATAGATTAAAGTCTGTTTGTTGACCTGTAGGAGTGTTCTCCGGTCAGTGTCAATGGGGTGTCACACTCGATCCCCAAAATCTATCTTTGGCACTCCCTGTGCTACTCCCCCCTCTGCTCTGCTGCATGACCTTAGTGTTTTGCCTCAGTGGGGTAGGGTAAGACCAGGTGCAATCCTGACGCTGTGTCTCCAGTGTTCCTCTGTAGGGCCATGGGTCAGTGAGGGATGTTGTGTCTCATAGTGTGGCTGGCCATATGGTCCTATCTGTACGTTGGCTGCTCTGAGCAGGGATATTGTCCTCAAGGCTTGGCGGGTCGGGTCAGAAGGCACTCCACTCTCTTTCCTTCCCCCTTCATTTGCTCCCGTGTGTTCTGATCAGACTTGTCCCTCTCCCTGAGCTGCAGCTTCATTGTTGTCCCTTAAGGTAAGTTCTTCAGCGGTGGGGGGGTGGTGGTGGTGGGGGGGGCGGAGGGAAGGGCAGCTGTCTATGCAGTTGGGAATGGGACCTGGCCTTCAGACCCCTCCACTGGCTCTGCGCTTCATACCAGTACACTGCATTCATCTCCTGGGTTGAAGTCTGTTCTCTCTTTCCCTGTGGAGATATAATCAATACCTTCCCCTTAGGTGGGTAGTGCCCTGTTCCCCCACTAACCATGTCTCTCCCCCCCCCCCCATTTTTTAGCTGGCTACCATATGTACCTCTGGATTTGGTCGGGCTCCTCCCATACTACCTGGACCTCACCTAAGGAATATTTGTATACAGTAGCTTTTCCCCTACATCCCATACCCACACCCTTTTAAAAATAAGTGTACCTCAGTGAACTCATGTTGTACATGTCCTTTTGTGCTTGGGTTACTTTGCTTAGCATAATTTTTTTCCAGTTCTTCCCATGTAGCAGTGTGCTTCAAGCATTTACCATTGCTTTTCAGAGACACCTAGTACTCCATTATATGTATGTACCACTGTTTTTTAATCTACTGGTTTGTTGATGGAAATTTAGGCTGTTTCTAACTCCTTGCAATTGTGAACTGTGCTGCTATGAACATAGGAGCACAGACGTCTGGCAGTGGTTTGTTTCTTTTCTCTTCTGGGTATATGCCTAGTAGGGGGATTGCTGGGTCATATGACAGCTCAATTTCCATCTGTTTTAGATATTGACAAGTTGATTTCCATAAAGGCTGTACATAGCTGCAGGTTTGCCATCTCACCATAGCACCTCCAACACTTATTACTTTCTGATTTTTTGATTTGGGCTATCTTTGAGGGTGTTAGGTGTTACCTCATAGTGGTTTTGATTTGCGTTTCTCTTGTGGCTAATGATTGGGAGCATTTTGTCATATGCTTATTGGTCATTTGGATTTCTACCTCTGTGAAATTTCTGTTCAGGTCCTTTGCCCACCTCCTCAGTGAGCAGTTAGTTTTTATCTTATTGTAACCTTGCATGGAGTTGTAGATTTTAGTAAGAAGGCCTTTGTCTGATGTGTCATTGCTAAAGATGTTTTCCCAGTCGGTGTGCTCTCTTGGTGAACTCATTCAATGTACATCGGTGAATTTCTTCAGTATATCCCACTTGTCAATTTGTGACTCCTCTGTATTTGTGTCCTTCCCTATTTCCAATAGCCCATGTATTCCCTGTGCCAGGGTTCTCAGGTTTGTCCCAATTCCCTCATTAATGACCCTAATTGTTTGATGTTTTACATTAAGGTCTGTGATCTACCTTGCATTTATTCTTGTGCATGGAGTGAGGTAAGGGTCTTGTTTCATTTTTCTGCATGTGGATATATATTTCTTCCAGCAGCATTTATTGAAAAGGGCATCTACTTCCCATTCGATATTTTTTGGCCTCTTATAAAAAATCAATTGTCTGTATGCTGATATTTTTATTTCTGGGTCTTCAGCAAGTTTCCATTGGTCTGAATATCTGTCGTTATACCAGTACCATACTGTTTTGACCACTGTGCCCATATACTAGGTTCAATAAGCCTCCCCATTTTGTCTTTCTTGAGGAGTTCTCTGCTAATTCTTAACCTCTTCCCTCTCCATATGAAGTTGGTAATCAGTTTTTCCAATTCTTTGAAGAAGGATGATTGTATTTATATCAGGATAACATTAAATTTACACAGTCCCTTGGGCAGAATGGACATCTTTACTATATTGAGTCTTCCAATCCTTGAGCTTGGGCTATTCTTCCATTGTTGCAGTCATTCTTAGTTTCTAATAATAATGCCCTACAATTTTCATTTGTAGATATTTCACTTTGTGCTTAGTTATTATAAAGGGTATTACCTTTTTAATGGTCTCTTCTGTGATCTTGCCTGTGATCGGACTGTGATCAGTCTGATAGACTTCTCTTTGTTGATCTTGTATCCTACTACTCTGCCATATTCTTCTATTGTTTCCAGCAGACCACTTATGGATTTAGAGGATTTTTGATGTATAAAACCATATTGTCTATGGATAATGATAATTTAGCCTCGTCCTTGTCCAGATGGATATCTCTGATGTCTTTTCTTTGTCTAATGTTGTTGGCTGGAAACTCCAGTACGATGTTAAATAGGATTGGGGACAAGAGGCATCCTTGTCTGCTCATCTTTTTCAGTGGAATTGTTTTAATCTTTTAATTATTGCCTACCAGGTTGACTGTTGGTTTTTCATCTATAGCTTGTATAATATTGAGGAATTTTCCTTCTACTCCTCTTCTCGAGTGTCTTAAACAGGAATGGGTGTTGGATGTTGTTAAATGCATTTTCCGGATCTATTTAAATTATCATGTGGTTCTTGTAATTTTTATTTTTCTGCTAATGTGGTGACCAATATTAATGGTCTTTTGTATGTTGAACTGTCCTTGCATCTCTTGTATGAATCCCATTTGGTCATGGTGAATTATTTTTTCATATGCTTTTGTGTTCTATTGGCCAGTATTTTGTTAAGGATTTTTGTACTGATATTCAGTAAGGATATTTTTCTGTAATTCTCAATTTTTGTGGCATCCTTGTCCGTTTTAGGTATCAAAGATATACTGGCTCCATAGAATGAGTTTGGTAGCTTTCCATCTTTTTCTATGTTCTGGAAAAGTTTGTGTAGGATTGGTGTAATTTCTTTCCTGAATGTTTGGTAGAATTTTCCTGTGAAACCACCTGACCAGGTTTTTTTTTCCCCGTTAGTTCCTTAATAACCTTGTTTATTTCTTCCATTTCTATGGGTCTGTTGAGATACTTGACATCTACCTAGAATAGTTTAGGGAGGAATTGTGTTTCCAAGTTTGTCCATATCTTCCAAATTGTTGAATTCATTAAAGTACAGACTTTCATAGTACTGCGTAATTATCTCTTTGATTTCATTGTAATGTCCTCTGTTTCATCTCTCATCCCTGCAATTGACCCTTGTTACTTCATTTCTTTGGCTTGATTTGTCAGTGGTCAATCAATTCTGTTCATACTTTCAAAGAGCCAATTTTAGCTGCTTTTCCCCATCGTTTTCTTATTTTCCCTCTCCTGTATCCCAGTTCTGACTCTTACTGTTTTTTTCCTGTTGCTATTAGTAGGATTGTTTTGTTGGCTCTACTCTAATTGGAGTTAGTTTTGTGTCAGCATATCAACCACATATTTCATGTTTGCATTTATTGTTATTAGCCTTCCTCTGAGAAATACCTTTACAGTATTTCAAAGGTTTTAGTATGTCATATTTTAATTTTCATTTCTTTCTAGAAACTTCCTGATTTCATCTCTGATCAGGGTCCAATTCCCACTCTTTCACATTAGAGCATTATCCATCCTCCATCTTTTTTCTTCACCGCCCTTCTGTTGATTTCCAGTTTTATGGCACAGTGATCGGAGACAGATGTCTGCATAATCTCTATGTACTTGAATTTACTCAGGTTCGACTTGTGTTCCAGCAGAAGGTCTATCTTTGAATATGTGTTATGTTCGTTTGAAAAGAATGAGAATTTTTTTGCATTTGAATGAAACGCT
Source organism: Nesogale talazaci (assembly GCA_004026705.1). Lineage (NCBI taxonomy): Eukaryota > Metazoa > Chordata > Mammalia > Afrosoricida > Tenrecidae > Nesogale > Nesogale talazaci. The sequence continues at coordinate 37,826 of PVJH01001149.1, read as the reverse complement.
CTGAAAATATATATTAGATCAAGTCATCCAATTATGTTGTTTAGATCTATTGCCACCTTTTTGAGTTTCTTTCCTGTGACCTATCTTTTTCAGAAGTCGTGTATTAAAATCAACCATTATAATTGTTGAGCCTGTGCTTTCTTTTTTCATCTTTTGGAATGTTTGCTTTATGAATTTCACAGGTCTCTCATTGTGCTTATATATATTTATTATGCTCATTAGTTCTTGGTCTACTGTTTCCTTGAGCATTTTATAGTGCTCTTCCTTGTCCCTGATTTTGGCCTGTACCTTAAGGTCAATTTTTCAAATATTAAGATCATTACCTCTGCATTTTTTTTGCATTGCTGATTGTTGGTGTATTATTATCTAGTCTTTAATTCTCAACCTGTTTTTGTCTGCAAGCTTATGTGTCTCCTGTAGGCAGCAGATTGATGGGTTATGTTTTCTGATCCAGTCTATTAGCCTCTTCCATTTAATGCTTGAGTTCAGGGCATTGATATTCAGTGTTATTGCATCCATCTGTGGACTCTGTGATCTCATCTTTTTCCTTTTGTGTTGGGTGTGTTCCTGCCTATCTTTTCAGTTTGTATTGTGTGTGTGGCTCATTCTTACCTTCTTTCCAGTGTTGAGCCAATGCTATCTTGGGGCTGTTTTCTCTTTGTCACCCTAAAAGTGGAGTTGTTCTATGTGATGGTCTCTTATTTGCATTCTGAGAGTTGATCTTTTGCACATACTAGATTGGCAAGGATATTTTATTGGGCTTGGTTTCTTTTTATGTATTCTTTGAGTTTTTCCTTACCTAGAAAGACTCTTACTTCTCCATCTATCTTAATATATAATTTGACTGGGTATAGTGTTCTTGGGTTTATGCTGTTTTCTTTCAACTTTTGGAATATGTTACTCTATTTCCTCCTCTTTTTCATTGTGTCTGCTAATAGATCTGAACATACTCTTATTTGGATACCTTTATTTTTATATACTTTATTTATTTTTTGGGGGCATCACTGCCCTCTTGTGGAAGTGGGAGGTCCAGCCTTGCTTCTGGAGTACTCCTGCTGGATTTGAATCGCCAAGCCAGTGGGCTGCAGTCCCACTCTCAACCACTATGCCACAGGGGCTCAGCCCATTAGATACCTTTATATATGACTATTTTCTTTTCTCTAGCTGTTCTTATTATCTTCTCCTTTTATTCACTGTTGGATAATTTAACTATTATATGTCTTGGTGACTTCTTCTTGGGTTTCAGTCTGGATGATGTTCTTTCCGCCTCTTGAATGGTTGCCTGATTTTCATTTATTGAGCTGGGGAAGTTTTCCTCTAAGAATTCCCTTGCTATTTTCGCTCTTGACTTCTTTGTTGTACCTTATTCTGGTAGCCCAATTATTCTAACATTGTTCCTCTTCATAGTCTCAGACATGGTTCTCAGGTTTTCTTCAGCTTCTCTGATTGTCTTGTTTGATTGCTTCCCCCCCCAACCCCCACATTTGTTCAAGTGTCCTTGGTTATCCTCTAGGTAGCTGGTGCGATTCATGGCCTCCTCGAGTCTGTTGGAAAAATCTGTCATTTTGCCTCTGGATTTTGTTATTTCATCCCTTAAGTCTTGTATTTCTCTTTGATGAATTGCCTTTATCGCCTCAATCATTTCATCCTTTTCTGTGTTGCTTGACTCATATCCTGCATGACTCTAAGCAAAGAAACAAAAGTAAAAATTGTCAAAAAAGAGAAAGCAACAGAAAAGCAAAACTGAATCTGCTGAGAATGTGGCAGTAAAAAGAGAAAAGATAGAAGAAGAGGAGAAAAGAAGAAAAAGAGATACAACAAAAGAAAGCAAGCCAGAAAAAGTAAAGTGAGGTAATGAAAAAGTAGACAAAAAAATAAAAATAAGCATGCTGTGCAATGTGTAGTACTGCCTAATACCATGTGCAGCACTCTGACAGGGGGCAGGCTGTAGTTCTCCCCACTGGGTGGGCACAGTTGCACTTGGCAGAGGGCAGGGGACTGAAATCCACCGTGGCATGTGGGAGGAAAGAGAGGGAGAGGAGAGAAACAGAATGGAAAAAAAGAGGAGATGAGAAAAAAGAGAAAGAGAAGAAAGAAAGAGAAAGAAAAAATAGAAAGATAGGAAAATGCAACTGTGTTCACTAAGATTGTGATGGTAAAGAGAGAAGAGAGAAGGCAAAAATAAAGAATAAAGAGATAACTGAACCCTGATTGTTTGAATATGGGACTGAACAGTTTTAAATCTTGCCCTAAGATGGCATATTGATGCAATGACCCAGTAGTGCTGGGCTGAATTGTTCTGGTTGGCAAGATCAACTTAGAGTTCCGAAAGGTTTTGCTTCAGCAGCTGTCTTGTGTGGTGTAAAACAGTCCCACAGAGGGCAGGCTGGGGTTCCCTCTGTTATGTGGATTGAGTTGGCCTGGGCAGAGGAATACAGCAGTATCATATAATAGGAAAGAGATAGAGAAAAGAGAGAAAAGAGAGAAAAAGAAAAAGAAATAGAATAATAAAACTGGGCCTGTTGAAACTGACTGCTATGGGGAAGATAAAAGGGTGAGAGAATATAGAGAGAAGAAAAACAGTGATAAGTAAGGAGATAACTGAGGCTTGGTTACCTGACCTTGGGGTTTGAGGAATACCAGCTCTGCCTCAAGGTGGCTGGGTGGTGTGCCCATTTGGTGTAGGGTCCCAGAAATGCTGAGTGGGATTATCCTCAAAGGTAACATCATAGTAGAGGTGAGGTGGTGATTTCTAGTATTAAGATTTAAGTAAACAGTACACAGTATTAAGCTTGTTTCCCTAGTCTTAAACCATCCAATATATCTGTTCACCTACAATTCTGTTTTTTGTTCCCCTTGAGTGGAATTCATGATCACTATTAGCTCCCTCTTTCTTCCCTTCTCTCGCACCCCATTTCCCATACCCTTAGGGAATCATTACTCCTGTTACTATTTCTGGAGGGGTATCTATCTTGGCTTTGGTCACTTCAATGATCTTAATTGTACAAGTGAACATACTGATGCCTAAAAGAATTAATGAGGAAAACAAGAACCATAATAGTGAGGGGAGGATATATTGAAGAATGTGCTGGAGGATATTTATGTGTCTCATCACTTCTATACCACAGCCTGGACTAAGCATCCCTTTTGTGAGGGACTATCCAGTTGTCTTGCTGGTAGACTTTGGGTCTCCACTTTAACCATGCTTCTTCATGTTGATTTGATTTCTTGTTTTTTGATTTCTGAAATCTATTCCCATTGATACCTCATAATCACAAGGGCTGGTGTGCTTCTTCCATATAGGCTTTGCTGCTTCTGTAAACAAGATAGCTGCTTGTTTAGCTTCAAGTCTTTAAGAACCCAGATGCTATATATTTTAATAGCTGACACCATCTGCTTTCTTCACATTTATTGATGCATTCATTTTGTCTACAGTGATCATGTTTGGAGGGTGAGTATCATACAGTGCCGAATTATTAGAACAAACCATTCTTGTACTATGGTAAGATTAGAATAGTGGCCCAAACTCCATTTGCTTTCCTTGTATTTACATACATATATTCAAATAAACCTATCTTTATCATATATATTTACATATCTGTATTTATACCTATATGTATAATTTTTACTTTTCTCTTCCTTCCTGAATTTCTTTCTTGCCACCCCATTGCGGTTACCTGTTGTTAACCTTTCAGTAATTCCTCTCAGATAAGTTTCAATTGATCAAACACAACTAGGAACATTACATCCTCTTCCTCATCTATTTTAGTATTCTTGTTCCCTGTCCTGGTCATTGTGGCTCACTGCTCCCCTTTCCCATCTCCTCTCCTCCAGAAACTTAGCCCCTACCTCTAGAACCATTGGTTCTATTGCTGTCTCCTTTGGCTTGCTTATCCTGCCTGTCTTAAATAGATAGACACCCAAAGGAAAGAAAAGAAAAGTAGGACCATATAAACAATTCCATATCTAGTTGTTAAATGATGTCACTTTGAAGACTATCATTTACCTGACCCAAGTCACAGTATTTTCATTTGATAGGCCATGTGGATGTTGGACATTGAATAAAGCAGAACAGAGAAGAATCAATGTATTTGAAATATGATGCCAACAAAGAATATTGGAATTATCACAGACTGCCAAAAGAACAAAATATATTTTGTATGAGGTACAGCCAGAGCTCCTCAGAAGCAAGGATTGGTGAGGTTTCATCTCACATGAATATGTTAGCAGGAGAGACTAGTCCCTGGAGATGGATATCGTGCTTGCTAAAACAGAAGGCCAGAGAAAAAGAGGAAAACCCTTGACCAGATGGATTGACACAGTGGTTGCAGCAATGGACTCAAATATAACAATTGTAAAGATGGTACAGAACTGCACAGTGTTTTGTTCTGTTGCAGATATGGTCACTATGATTTGGAACCAACTAGACTGTACTATGAGGGTTCTTACCCCAATGGATGTTTTTTCAAAGCTATATATTTGTTTTTATAAAAACAGAGTTATCAAAGTTCTCTATAATACACTTAATACATTTGTCAAATCTGCAATTCCATTTTTGGAAACATTTCCAAACTTATCTGTTTGGATGGCTGACAGCACTCCCCTAATTTTTTTTCTTTCACCTTGCCTACTTGTCAAATCATTGTCCTTTCATGTCCCTCTTTATTCTTGAAAAAAAAAAAGAAGTCACATGGAACAAGGTCAGGTGAATAGGTGCATTGGACAAGGGAGGCATGATGTTTTTGTCCAAAACTGGCAAATTTATATCACTACTCAAATAGAGAGCTTGATTAAGAGTTTGACCTGTCAAATGAACTCCAAATGCCCTATGAGAAATTGATGGATGTCCAGAATGAGGTTTGACATCAACTGATATTTCACATTTAAAAAAATAAGAAAACCACTTGTATGCTTGAGTTTTCCCATAGACCTGTCCTTTCAACTGTGTTCAACATCACAATAGTTTCTACGACATTTTTCCTGAGTAGGAAATAAAAATTCACAGCTGTACTCTGTTCTCTTAAATCAGTAATCCTAGAAAACGAGGTTCAAGTGAAACTGCTTTCATGAAAAAATTCACTGTGACCAAGAGAGAACCTTCCAAGGTGATGCCAATGGGTGCATTAACTCAGAACAAGTTGCTTCGTGCTCACCCAGGGGAGGGAGTGGAGTGGGGGATTTGCATTATGGAAGCTCCACTCAGTGAAGCTTTTTCCAGTCTTTTTGGGGGTGAGCGCCCCCTTGTGTGTCACTTGACATTGTGAGTATCTTGGTCAGTGTTGTCTTCTCAGTGTCTAATTGACCATATAATAGGGTTCAATACATATGTGTTGTATAAATGATTCATTGAATCATTCAGGTCCATGACCACAATTCTTTTGGTTTCCCTTCTTCTTCATTGAGTATCTGCTGTGGCCAAGGTGAATGTATCATGCTCAAAGGGAGAGCAAAGCACAGCAAGTGGCAAGGAAAATTTTTGGGGGACATCACTGCCCTCTGGTGGGAGTGGGAGGCCCAGTCTTGCTCCTGGAGAGCTGCTGCAGGATTTGAACTGCCAAGCCAGTGGGCTGCAGTCCCGCACTCAACCACTACACCATTGGTGCTCAGCCCAGCAAGGAAATTTTTAACCTTGACCAATGGCCTTGACATAATCCAGAGTGAAGAGTTCTTGCATGAAAATCATAATATCTGCCTATAAAACAACTTCCCTGCTATTTTCTATAAAGTATGTTAATGAGACCACCACCTGTCAGTCTGTCATATTGTGGTGGTTGTGGATTGCTGTGATGTTAGAAATTACATCCTGGTATTTCAACTACCAACAGGGTCACCAAAGGGAACAGGTTTCTGCAGACTTCCAGATTAAGAACAGACTATGAAGAAGGAATAGGTGATCGACTTTAGGGGAATTAGCTACTGAAAACTCTATGGATACCATTGAAATGGGATGAAAAATCTCAAAATGAAGAAGGAAAAGTATTTCAAAAATATGGTCTTGGTTATAGAAATAAAGTCAGAAACCCCAGGATAGAATTTTGAAAAACCAATGACTTAATTGAAAATACCTATTTTCCACAACAAAAAAGCCAATGTACATGTCTACATCTCCAAAGGGAATACACAGAACTAAATTTAACTATATCTGTGGGAAGATGTGGAAAAGTTCAATATCAACAGCTAAAATCAGGACAAGGTACATGCAAGGTCAGGTTAAAAGTGAAGAAAATTAAAACATGTCCATGATAGCCTCATATAGGCTTAAGTATAGTATATCCCATCTATATTTTAAGAACATCTCAAGAACAGATTTGATGCATTAAATACTAATGACAGATGAACTGATGGGATGACATCAAGAAAACCAGATATGAAGAAAACAAAAGGTCATTAAAAAGGCAAGAAATGAGGAAAAGCCTGAGAAGCAATACTAAAATCTTATAATGAAAAATACTGTAATTATAATGGAAAAGTCCTAGAATCAGAAAATAAAAAAGGCTAAACTGATTATGCATACCTTACACTGAAAGAATGAAAGATTCTATGCACACAATATTGAATTGTTCAGGGAGCATCAAAAGAAGATGGAAAGAATACACAGACTATTGTACCAAAGAGAACTAGACAATATTGTACTATTTAAGGAGGTAGCATATGAGCAAGAACTAATAAAGCTGAAGGAAGAAGTTCAAGCTGCACTGAAAGCAATAGCCCAAAACAAGTCTCCTGCGATTGATGAAATACCAATTGAGATGTCTCAACATGTTGATGAAATACCGGAAGCACTCACTTGTCTAAACCAATAAATTTGTAGGACAAGTTCTTTTCCATGTAACTGGAAGAAGAGACCCATATTTGTACTTATTCCAAAGTAAGGTGGCTCAACAGAAAGCACAGATTTCATTGATGTCAGCACATATAAGTAAAATCTTGTTGAAGACTATCCAATGACAGTTGCAGCAGTACATTGACAAGGAGGTGCCAGAGGTTCAGACTGGGTTCAGAAGAAGACATGGAACAAGGGATAGCATTGCTGATGTCAGATGCTTCTTGGATGAAATCATAGAATACCAGAAATAAGTTTATTTGTGTTTTATTGACTATGCCAAGTGACTTTGAAAGTGTGAGCTATAACAAATGATGAACAACCTTGTGAAGAATGGGAATTCCAGAACCCTACATCATACTCATGTATTACTTGTACAAAGAGGCAGTTGCTCATACAGAACAAGGGGATATTGCTTGGTTTTAAAACAGGAAAGGTGTGAACCAAGGTTGTATCCTTTCCCCTTACTTATTCAATCTATATGCTGAGCAAATAAACAGAGAAGCTGAATTATAGGAAGAAGAGAGTGGAAGTTGTATTGAAGGAAGCCATGTCCTAAAGTGTGACATGCAGATGACAGAAACTTGCTTGTTGAAAGTGATAAGGATTTGAATAATTTGCTGATGAACATAAAGCATTGCAACTTTTAGTATGGATTTAGTAGGCTCAATGTAATGAAAACCCAAATTGGGCTGAGCCCCGGTGGCATAGTGGCTGTGCATGGGACTGCGGCCCATTGGGACGGAGGTTCAATTCCAGCAGTGGGGCTGGGCCTCCTACTCCCACCACTAGAGAGCAGTGATGCCCCCAAAAAATAAACACCCAAATTTTCACATCTGAGTGAATAAATAACATTATGCTAAACAGAGAAAATATTGACGTTGTCAAGCGTTCCATTTTGCTTTGATCTATAATCAATGCACATAGAAGCAGCAGTCAAGATATCAAAATAGTCATTGCATTGAGCCCACCCCCCCTTTTTATTATTTTGCAGAAGACCTCTTTAGAGTGTTGAACAGCTTGGTTATTACTTAGAGTACCAATATATATCCGATCCAACCCATGGAATTTTCAATTGCGTTATATGAATGTGAAAGTTGTATTTTGAATAAGGAAGCCCTAAGAAGAACTGATGCATTTGTATTAATGCATGGACTACCAAATAGGTCTGTCTTAGAAGTTGGATTTATGCATGGACTATCAAAATAGCAAAGAGATCTGTCTTGAAAGAAGTACAATCAATGTGTCTTTGAGACATATGTGACAAGACTTCACCTCACGTATTTTGGACATGTTATCAAGATAGATCAATTCTGGAGAAAGGCATCATATTTGGTAAAGTGAAGAGGCAGCAACAAAAGAGAAAAGTTCCCAGCAAGATAGATTGACAGTGGCTTCATCAATAGACTGAAGCATAAGAACAGTTCTGAGGGTGATGTGAGACTGAGGGTGTTTTATTCTGTTGTAGCACGAGTAGGATCAGAGCCACAACAACAGCATGTTAGTTAGGAAAGTCTGAGAAATTTGTGACTTGTTAGTAGCTCTAGGGTGTGTGTCTGTGTGTAACCAGAATTGTTTTCATTGTGTATCTGTATGCATTCCACCTCGTGTGCTACACGTGTATTTTCTGGAGGAACAGGGGCAGCCTCTGCATTGTCTTTAATGGTCTCGGCCATTCTATGTACAAAAATGCAAAGTGAAGCTGCCATCAGATTTATGCCAGCCCACAGTGACCCTATGGGTCAGGTTAGAACTGCTCCCGTTGGTTTCAGAGACTGTACCTCTTTATTAGAGCAGAAAGTCCCATTTTTTCCTACCATATCCACAAAGGAGCTTCAAAGTATTGTGAGAAATTAGAATAAAAAATAATAACTCCCCCCAAACTTGTTGACTCTTCCAATTTCCTGTACATCTTTCTTGTCAAAAATTTTGGTGAGGAGATCTTTCAGGCAAATTTATTCCATGAAGACTGTGGTAGTTAGATTTCTATCACCTTGATCCTATGTGAACATGTAGGGGGAGAGTCCAACTTATCCATCTGGTCACAGCTTGATGACACCTCCTTGGGGTGTGGATATTTTATAACAGAGACATTAGGAACCTCTCTCTCTCTGATCCCTTGCCATCAGCTTTCTTAGATTCTATGTCTGCCTCTTGGAGTGGGCCCAGGTGGACTGCTGGTGCTGGAGCTGTCAGCACCTTTCCATGTTCCTACTGACCTTGCATGCACACACCTCTGCACCCACCACCCTTTGATCTCCAGGTTCCCATCTTCATCTTTCTGTGTCATCACCCTGAAGCTACAAGAATCTGAAGGGACTTCAAGTAGCATTGCACCCATGGACTTGAGTTGGACTGACTGTGTTTGATATAAAATTATTTCTTGATATAAAGCTCTTTCTTATATACTGACTTTATTTCTCTAAACAACCCAACCTAGCACAAGAATGGATTCAGTGCTGCCAGAGTATTGGCAAAAATATTGAATATAACAGGGATGCCATAAAAACAAATAAGTCTGTCTTTGAAGAAGTACAGCCAGATACTCCTTAGATGCAAGGAGGGTGAGACTTCTTCATCTTATGTGACTTAATGTGACATTATCATGAGAGATAAATCCTTGAAAAAGAGAGCTATGTTTGGTATAATGAAGAGTCAGCAAAAAAGAGGAAGACCCTCACCCAGATGGGGTTAGGCTAGCAAAGCTTGTGAGGACGGCACGTAGCCGAGAATCCTTCTATTCTATAGGACATGGGGCCACTACGAGTCAGAACAGCCTGCCCGGCACCTAATAAAAATCAACGTCCTGAATATCTGCAATGTACTAATAAATCAACATACTGAATATATTCAGCATACTAATAAAATCAACAGACTGAATATCTTCAAAGAAGGTGGGTAGCCACGTTCAACATTGCTGCATGAGTTAGCTGCAAAATCAGGACTGAAAAAATGGCACAGCTTCATTGGTGACAAATTATAGAAGCTGCACTGTCTTTAAATTTAGAAAACAAAGTTTGTGTCTGCCAGAGTTGCAAAGCAGTTTTGACGTCTTTCTTCTGAAAGCCACTGTTCCCATCCAGTTTTATCCTTCCAGTAGGAAGCACAAGCTCCCAGGGACACTAGGTGCACCCCCCTCCATTTATCAGTATTTTTGCCTCTCATTATATCTGTGGCCTAGTTTTCTCAGCCTCTTTAGATGTCAATGAGTATATTACACGAGGTATTGTCCTTGTAACTTTTTGAAGTTCTTTAGGCATTATGAGCAAGGTCATACACCTCAGCTGGGTGCCCCAGCCTACTTTGGTGCCGCTCTATTTCCTTATGAAATCTAAAGAAGAGTGGCAGCGTCTTCCAAAGCAGAAACCAATAAAGGAAAGCTGCCATCGTACAGAGAATTCCCACCCCCCTCCTCTAAAGGAAGCAGGGAAATTGTTAAAATTCACTGTAATTTCGCAAGACCCTACTGTCTGTAATCAACAGAGGGAAAGCTAACGGCAATGGAAGAATAGGGTATGGTGTGAGGGCAGTGAGACCAAGAGTGCTGAGCATTCTGCTTTATAATTCCAGGCTGCTCTTAATGGGAAGGCATGAACTAGTCTTTCAGAGCAGCCTATGGGCACGTGGCACAGGGACATTGGACCCAGGCTTCTGGTCACTGTGGGGTTTTCAAATAGGATCTAGGTCTGTTTTCCTTTCTGCTCTGGGCTTTATCCAACCGAGTGTGAAAGTGATTAGCAGTTCTCAGCAGTCTCCCTTGGTGTTGTCTTGGCATCTGACAGGGTTGGAGGGGGATGAGGAGGTATTTTAACTCCAAGGTTGGAAAGGAGTACATTGTGCTGTGGGCTTACTCCTGTGTGGGCTCAAATTAAATAAGACTGAGGCCGCAAGAAGATCTATTATCCCTTAAGAGTTGATAAATGTCATCTCTAGTATCCATCCCTTTGTGTCCATAGCATCTTTCCATGACTTCCTTTGAGGAGGAAGCACATTCAGTCTGCTACACTTGAGTGTGGTTGGTTTCCTATGACAGTTTTTCACTTGACTGAACATACCAAGTTTAGGAGTAAGGAAGAAGAGCTGAACCGATCCTGGGATAGCACAAACATTTATTTCTTTTAACATTCATGTAGATACAAGTAGGGCATCTGATAGTCAGCCTGGATTCATATTCTCCAGCTACTATATACTGGCTTGACCTCATTCAATCTACTCAACTCTTCTGCAGTTCAGCTTCCTTTTCTGTAAACAGGCACACCTAGGCCATAACCCAGTCAAATAGTCAATCAGTTGCCTCCAAGTAGATTTTAATTCAAGGTGACCCCATGGGGTAAAACTGCACCACATAGGGTTTTTAATGTCTTTTCTCCTGTGGCACCTCTGGGTAGAATGTTTGCTTAGCAGTTGAACGCATTAACCATTTGCAGCGTTCGTGAACTCCACTTAGACAAAGGCTTATGTGCTAGGCAGTGTTGTCTATAGAAACAAATACAGGGGTATATATATAATATATGTATATATGAAAGAGCTATATATCAAGGAGTAATTATAGATCAAGATGACATCTCTGCCAGTCCAACTAGCCTGATGCAAGTCCTTAAGATTCCTTTCAGACTCACATAACTGAATGCTGTTGACACATCATGGTGAACTGGGAAGCAGGAAGACTACAGGCTGGTGGGTGCAGAGTCACATGGATCAGGAGTTGGTAGGAACATGACAGGGTTCCAGCAGCTCTCATGGTATCTTTGGTAGCTCACGTGGTAGCACACGGAAAGCAGAGTCCTTGTAAGCAGCAAGGAGAAGTGGTATTGAGAGAGAAAGAGGTTTTTAGTATCTTGTAAGAAATTCAAGTTAACATCAAATCATCTGACTACCACCATTTATTTTAAGGATTACATTAGAAATAAGTACTCTTCTTGTTTTAGTGATTGGCACACTCAGACTGTGTCTTGAGTGGAATACTGAACAGAAAAAGGCAATCAGGTTAAAAAATAAGGAAATGTGAATTAAGTTACAGTCTTCAATTATTAGTAATGCACGAGTATTTGTTCACTAATTGTAACAACCGTGCCAATTTCATTTAAGATGTTCATAGTAGGGAAAGCTGGAAATAGAATATGCAGGCATCTTTTGTGGTCTTTTCTATTTTTCCACGAATCTAAAATTGTTCTAGGAAGACTGTATACTTTTTAAGTTATTTTTTTCCTGTCTGTCATTTTTCTCTGACCTCTGAAAATTGCAAGATGCCCAGATGATCTTATTGAAGCTAAGGCACCAATGTGTGTGGCTACTGCATTTGTTAGCCAAGATTTCCTGTCCAAAATGATGTGGCTGGTGTGACTGTCCTACAATATAACACATGCCATCTGGATGCCCATGTGCAAATCTGGGGGGCTCCAAATTAAATCTGAGGATGGTAGCTTAGCAGCATAACAGAATTAACGCCCACTTAAGGAAAATGTTTGGGAAAGTTAGAAATGAGATTCCAGCCCAGGTGTAGCTAATTATTCCATATCTGCCAATATCGCCTCATATATACATACTATGGCTGAATCACTCTTCACAGTGAATTTTCATTTTCATTGCCTTATCGTCTGAGAAATCCTGGTGGAAGGGAGTTTTCTCATTTATCATTGTGCAGACAGCACTTAATCCTTTGGCTTGCATAGATAGCTCCAATACTAATGATGAAACGGAGGTCAAGACAACAGTGTTTAAACCTGCAAGGCTGAGACTCATCTTAATTGCTTCAGCCAAAAGGAATGAGATGGTTTGGAGACTGAATTTTTCAAAGGTGTCCACAGCAATAGCTTCCCCTTCACATGCTCCTCTTTCAAGGTGACATAATTCTTCTCCCACGGGGTGGTGAGGTCTATACTTCTACCCCTCAGAATGGATAAACCTTTGTGTCTGCTTTGACTAACAGTATTTGACAAAAGTGATATATTAAGAGTTCTGAGGTTGCATCATAAGAATATCAAGGATCTTTGTTTTCCTCTCCTGGGCTCTTCATTCCTAGCACACAACTACTAAGTAGGAAGCAAGCCCAAGCAGCCTACTGAAAGGGACCTATGGAGCGTCACTGAGGTCCTGGCTTCCATCATTAGTTGATTACAATGTAATCAACTTTCCATCTATCTTGCAAGCGGACCTTCCAGCCTTTAGCCAAACAATTCCAATTGACATAGACTAGAGAAGAGCCTATTCCCATCATGCCCTGCTGTAGATTCAGCAGTCAAATCAATGACTACTGTTTTAAGTTATTAAGTTTTAAAGTGTGTTATGCCAGAACAGAGAACCAGAACAGAAAGACAAAAAATAAGCCGAGGGTTATTTTCCTTTCCTCCCTCTTTCAGGCAACATATTCTAATGTTGGAACATCTCATTGAGTAGGAACTGATGAACTGATGAACTGATGAAGAGCAATAGAGTCAACTAAAAGTCCCTCATTGGCACCCACAGTTAAACTCTTTACTACTAGCTGAAAAGTTGGAGGTTCGAACCCACCTAGAGACACCATCGAAGACAAGTCTGGTGATCAGCTTCTGAAAGCCTTGAAAACAAAATGCGATTCTATGCTGCATACCTGGGAGCATTATCATAAATAGCAAGAAAGATATAAAAAATGAAAACTAATCAATCAATGAACTAATTTAATGATTACTTGAGGATCTGGCATAAGAGAAGCTCTGGTGGTGTAGTGGCTAAAGCAATAGTTTGCCAACTGAAAGGATGGTTATTCATAGCAAAAATGGGTTATAGCCTGGAACTGATCACAGCTATCTACATTTAACCGCCCCCCTCCTCCTCTATGGACAATAGAAAGGTGGGTGAAGGGAGACATTGGTCAGTGTAAGACATGAAAAAAGTTATAAATTATCAAGGGTTTATGAGGAAGGGAGGGAGGAGGAGGAAAGGGAAAATGAGGAGCTGATACTGAGGGTTCAATTAGAAGGAAAATGTTTTGAAAATGATGATGGCAACATATGTACAAATGTGCTTGCCAAAATGGATGAATGTATGGATTGTAATAAGAGCTGTCTGAGTCCCCAATAAAATGATTGATCATGAACCGCACGCAATTAAATTGAAAAATGCCAGTCACCTGCCATTAAAAGTGCAAAAATTTACCAAGTTAGCAAGTGACACAGGTTTAAATTTTGAGTTTCCTAAAAAATTGTTACATGAATTTTGGCTTGGAATTAAGACAAAATTTCCAACAACTTCTAAAATAATCCAAAACACATGCGGTCATTTATGTTACATATTTTTGGAAAAGTCCTTCTCTGTGTTAGTAATAATAAAATAAAAATATCAACAAACTCTGGAAAAAACTTAACTATGTTTTACATCCTATATCTTCCAAAATTTAATTCTTTTGTGGGAGTCAACAAGTGCATCCATCTTATTAGTATGCAACTAGGAAAATATTTAGTAAATGGTAAAACTGTATGTACACCAAAGAGTTGTTTTAAAATAAATTATCATCAGTGGAGGAACAAAAGGTTATAAGCGTAGCAACTCTATGAGCAGCTCTTCTCTACCCTACAGTGTCATTGTGAATTGGAATTGACTCAACATCAAAGAGTAGTGTAAGAAGAAGCTGAATTTATGGAATTATGTAGATAAATCACCCAAGTGCATGCATGTAAGGAGCTGAATTTTAAACTGTGCTGTCTGAACTCAGGAAGTTAGCACTTTAGTTTTAGGTGAATTGGACCCAACCCTTGCCCCAAGAGGGCAAAGGATTTCACTTTCTTCTTATTTCAGCGGGACTCTGACTAAGTGCTTGGCTGCTAACAGAAAGATCATGATTCGAACTCGCCAGATGATCCATGGGAGACAAACACGACAGTCTGTTTCCAAAAAGAAATGGAAGTCGCATGGGCAGTTATATTTTGTCCTATAGAGTGTCTATGAGCTGGACTAGATGGCAGTGGGCTTTTCTTGTTTTGTTTTTCATTTCCTTTTTTGATGTCCTAGAAATGATAACTCAAACAGTGAGTCTACACTAAAAAAAGCCTTGAGTAGTGAGATAATCAACAACAGTTCTTATTTCCTATGGAGACAGTTCAGACACGCTTAAACACTAGACAATGATGAAGACAGCGATCATTCTTCAAGGTACAATGCATCCTGTACAGGTGGCACAAGGAACTCCCTGAATACATAATCTGTCGATTGCTGGGTGTGTGTATTTCTTAGTTCCCTTTGTGTTTCCATCTCCTCCACTTTGAATGTTCACCTGCATCATTTTGACTTCCTCTCTGTTACTCAATTATCTTCATTTTTCTTTGTTATTATTGTTTTGTTTTAGATCTGAAATTCAGAGCACCCCTGCCAGTGTTGAATGACTCATTCTGCGTTTCTGTATTTGTGTGAGGGGGGTGATCTGAATTGCCAATAGTCTGCTTGAAGACTGCAGCAGCAGACATGATTCAATTTAGCAGAAGTATCTTTCTTGAATACAATCCCCAAACGCAACCTGATCATTCTTCATTATTTCAAATCACAGGGAACATGAGAGGTTCCTATCATTTCCTTAATTGAATAAAGGAGACAGACTGGGGATGGTCCTGTTCTATTGCTGCTCAACAGACTAAGCTCATTCTTATGTAAGATCTTACAAGAATCTACCAGATTTTTATGAAGCTTACTATGATGTTTCCCAGGATACAGAGGATAAATGGTGGCTCTTGTCTGTTGTTAATGAATTAATATACTTATAAAGCAAACAGACCTTGCAAACTCATCTGTTTATTACTTATCTCCAGTTCCCCAAACTGGTAATACTTGAGTTTAGGAAGAAAGAGTGCATCTACTTTGGGCTACAGATATAAAAATCCCAGCTTCATATGCCTAACATAAACTATTTCAGAATAAATAGAGGTACATGATCTTTTCCAGATCTGAGTCCTGTTGGTTTGACCTAAGAGACATTCACTTCTTATGCCTACGGTTGTAAGTCCCATGAAGTGGATGCTGAATATATTTGGGGTCCACGGATGATGCTGATAATAACAACTAAGGCTAATTGAGTGTTTAACAATGTTCAGGCATTGTATCTATGGAGCACAGATCAATATTGTTTCTATTGTTAAGGTTAACCAAGACCTGTCATTTTTCTCTCCTTGAGCATTAGGGGTCCATTATAACCACACATAAGAAAGCTGTAAGTACCATATGTTAGCTTTCATTTCCAGAAAATGCAGAGTATTTTTTTTTAGAATAGGGGTCCACAAAAGTTATAGGCAGAGTTTCAAGGTGGTACAGATAGTTAACATACTCAGTCGCTAACTGTGGCAGTCATGTTCTTGTGTGTCAACTTCATGATTGGGAGTCTAGGGGTGGAGTCTAGCTTGTCAATCTGGAAATAGCCAATGAGGCCTCTGTGTGGGCATGGCTTTCTCCTGAGATTTCTGGCTAGTCTCACACAATTTCCCAATTAGAAAAAAGAGACTTGACTCAGTCTCTTGGAATTGGTCTACTGACAAGCAAGATGGTGGCATGCTAAGACCTGGAACCTGGAGGAGCCAGAGGAGAAGCCACATGGGTTTGCCCTGATTGAACCAGACCTCTGGGGCTGGAGAAGCCACAGAGAGACCCCTGACAGCACTGAGATGCTGCTACTGCCAATGGATATTGCTGATGGACCCTGAGCCCTGGAAATGAGAAGCCATGGGAAGACCCCTGCCACGCCAGCATCCTCTACTGCTGCTGGGTACTCAAGTCTCTGCACCTACTGGTCTGTGATTTCAAGAGTTGGAAGGAGACTTTATGGACTAGTATCAGGCATATGGGTTGATATCGGACTTATGACCTTGGACTGCACTGGGTTGGTTTGCTTTCTTAATGTTCCATTCCTCTTGTATATAAACCTTTCCCTTATAGCCATATGTATGTTTATGAATTTGTTTTTCTAGTCTACTCAGATTAACACACTAACCAAAAGTTTAGAGGTTCAAGTCCTCCCAAAGGTGCCTTGGAAGAAAAGTCTGTCATTCTTCTTCAAACAATTCAGCCAATGGATTTCCTCTGACACACAGGGGGCTGCCATTAGTTGGTACTACAGCAGTTAGTGTTTAACATTTTAGGCAAAAAACTAAAACTCCAGAGACTTGGTGATAATTTTTTTCTTCTTTTCATTGCTACAATATCATAGGACACTTTATTAAGAAAAATATTAAAAATGTAATGCTTCCTCATATTTTTTACTGAGGTTTATACATTTTTAAAAAATTTTCTTTATAAAAAATTTTAATGTGAGATAGGTGAAGGTTTAAAAATCAGATGAGTTTTCCCTTAAACAATTCATACCCATTTTATTTCGTGTTATTGATTGTAATCCCCATAATGTAACCACTCCTCCTACTTCCTCCCCATGTTTCCGCTTTCCATTCTTCCTTCTTTCCTAAGCCATTTGAACCCTTTTGTGCAAATGTTGCTCTTTCAATTTCACATATTTGCTTACTCAAAGCTGTATATACCTCCCTAGTTTTGTAGTTCATAGTATAAATCTATTATGTACATTATCTTGAAACAAAGGTGATCAATAATTAGATCCATGGGCAGACATGCAGGGCAAATGATCTGGGAGGGAGTGTAGGATTATGCTCATGGCTATAAGTACCATATTTTTCAGACCACAAGATGCACCTTAGAGCAGGAAGACAAGAAAAAATATTTGGAACCACATAGTACCAGTATACTAAAATATTTATTAAAGTAAAACAAAATAAAAAATAGAACAAAATACGGTAGTATTTAATAGCGTAAATCAACAGTGGTGTTAAGAACCGTCATCACTTTCATTAACAAATGAAGGGAGGCATGTGCTGTGCCTATCATGTGACCAGACTGCCTGTGGGACTCCAGGAGGCGGGACTTCCCCTGAACACACAGCCTTCCACAGCGTGCAATCAGCAGCGGACAATAAGTGGATGCATAGGATCAGAGACAAATGTTCTGGGGTACCACACCCTCAGACCATAAGACACTCCCTCCAGGCTGAGCCCCGGTGGTGTAGTGATTGTGTGTGGACTGTGACCCACAGGGTTGGTGGTTCAAATCCAGCCGCAGCTCTCCAGGAGCAAGGCTAGGTTTCCTACTCCCACCAGAGCAGTGATGCACCCCTCCCCCCCCCCAAAAAAAAGATATACCCTCGTTTCCCCCCCCCACTTTTTTGGGGAAAAAAGTGCATCTTATGATCTGACACAGAAAAAGTGCATCTTATGATCTGTCAAAGTAGGTTTGACAGAGAATAGTTGTACATTTTTTTGAAAAATATTAATAAATTTGGCCCAGCAATCAGGGCACAAAGCTTAGTAAACTTCTTAGACATAATAATACCCATTGAGGGAATGAATTCCTTGGCCTGGAGGTCCAGCGCCATCATCTTAGGGGACACCAAGGACAATTGGCCTAACATAGTCCACAAAGACAATGTTCTACAAGCTACTTTGGTGAGTAGTGAAGGGGGTCTTAAAAGCTTGTGAACAACAGTCTCTAGTGCAACTATTGGTTTCTCCCTGCCTGGAGGAATGAAGAGTAATGAAAAGTAAAGACACATAAAAACAATCAATCCAAGAAACTTCATGCTCCTGAGACCAGAAGAATTAGATAACATGACCAGCTCTTCTTAAAAGCCTGAATAGAGGAGGAGAAAAATGTGAAACAAAACATAAAAAGATTAGGCTTACTGGTTGGCTAGAGATGAGGGAATCCTCCAGACAGTGGCCTTCAGGCACCCTTCAGGTATGAAGCAGAACCTACCCCAATAGCTCAATTTTCAACCAGACAATAATTATGTATATAATACTGTCCATAAATTTAAAAATTATTATATATTAAGTTTATAATAACATATAATTAGAAATTTTAAAATAAATCATATGTATATAATTATAAAATTAAAAACACACACATTTGCTTTTACATTTTGTTTCATAACCTGGAGCCTCTCATTTAGCACAGAGATCACAAATACTTTTCTTTACAGGGCAAAATGCTAAGTATTTTAGACTTTGCTAACTACCCCTCTCTGCTCTTGTGGTATGAAAACTGCCATAGACCAAAGGAACATGCCAGGACAAATTTATTTATAAAAATGAGGGCATGACTTGTGGGCTGCAATTTGTTGATTTTCTATAGAGCACACAGTTGTGAAATACACAAATATTAACTAGCAGGGTCAAAGAACTTGAATCTAAAGCACAAGCCCAATTTTTATTAAAATTATTACAATGCCTGCTTGCTACATAACTTTTTAAGAAAATAAAAATGCATAAGGAGGAAAATTAAAATATTATATAAAGGTGACTGTTAACGCTTAGCTATAGTTCCTTTGAGTCACCTCCCTCTGCATGGCTCTTTTAGAGGAAAACCATCGTTATTAGGCGCTGTTGAGTGAGTTCTGATTCATTGCTGCCGTATTACAGCAGAGTGGCAACACTGCAGATCCTGTGCCTCCCTCATGACTATTATTATGTTTGAGCCATGTGTTGCAGCCATCGTGTCAATTCATCCCTTTTAGGGTCTTCCTCTTCTTTGTTGATGCCAAACACTAGCATTTATATGAGATTATAACTTGCATTCTTCCTAATTTTAGGAAAAATAGCTTATGAAATCAGCGTCCCTTGGCATTGACTTCAAAGGAGTAACTCTTTTCTCCAAGACCACTAAAAGGTCTTCACTAATCATCCCAATCTTCTCTATGCCTTGATATCAAAGACAAGATGTCTAAGACCCAGGTTCTAAAGTGCTTTTAGAATCTCAAAGGAAATTTTAATTGAAAGGTTCACTCAAGTTTTAGCATCATGCCCTGTATGGTTTGCCTGTGAGTAAACAACGGAATGGCCTTCCCCCCCGAGTTGTGGATGTGTAACAGTGCTTGCACCGCTGTTGGCAGAGGCCAGCCAGAACATGTTAACGTCTTCACCTGGGTCAAGATGGGTTCTGAAGAATGGTTGAACCCTATGCAGAAGCAGTGAATTACTTCACATGGCTCTTCTAGTCAAAACCCCTAACTCCTACCAAATTACCTTTCTCTACATTTGTCTGGGAAGAAAGTGGGGGGAGATACTGATAGGACTCATCTGTGAGGGATTGGGAACAGGATTCCCTGGAGTGCCATTTGACTGTGTGTAAAATGAGCTCTCCGAGAAGCCAGAGAAGGGATCTCATCAGCAAGATAAAGAGAAGGGCACATACTCTTGATCCAAGATCCTGGTGCAGTAAACCTTCTGGACCTAGATGACAGCTATACCATCTAAGGAGCAGCCGTACAAGGAGGCAGAGCATGGAATGGAGTGATGGACTTCCCAACCCACAGAGAAAATGAGGATGAATGCTTTTGTGCAGGGAGCTGGCTTACTGGGGTAGGGTACCTCTGGACACTTAATTCAGGGAGCTGGGTTTGCTGACCCACAGAGAGGATTAAGCTGAATGTCTTTGGGTTGAGGCCCAAGCATTATGTTCTTCAGGGACTGATATCTCCTGGTAACTTTTCCAAAGGACAGGAGATGGAAGTCTGGCCATTCTCACTTCTAAGTGCATTTTGGCTGTACTTCATCCAAGACTGATTAGTTTGTTCTTCTCGCAGTTCATTATACTTTCAGCATTCTTTGCCAACACCATAAATCAAATACATTAATTCTTCTGTGGTTCTATTTATTGATGGCCTTTCACAGACATATGAGACAATTGTGTCAGATATACCCTACTTCTCAAAGTGATATAATTTCTCTTCAGCACTTTAAAGAAGACTTGTGCCGCAACACCTCCCTTGATTTGCTGACTGCTGCTTCTGGGAGCATTAAATTTGGATCCCTGCAAGATGAAATTCTTGGCAACAATGCTATTCCAGTTTCATGTCCCCAGTACTTATACACATGCCACTCTGAGCACATCCTTGAAGGTATTCCTCGTCTTCCATTGTCACACTCACCCCATTACTTGGAACCATTCCTCGAACTCTATACTTTCACCAGAGAAGCAAGGCATGGTCCTCACACCCGACCTGAAAGATGCTCAAAAGCACGGTGGTAGTGGTGGTGGTGGTGGCGGCCTGAGCATGTGATGACCACTCTCTACCCAAATTGGAGCTGAAAAGCCAATGAGAGCATGTACATTTTGGGACTTTTACATTATGGATATTTGGCATGTGAAAAAGGAAGGTGGCCGAATCATGTGAGTGAGGCACATTTGATATGCGTCCATCTGGGCTCTTGCTATTCTTGCCAATGACTCTACAGAATTCCACCCCCCTACCCTGAACACCTCCTCTGTTCTTTTCAAGGCTTGTGATGGCCATTTACCAATTAGTTTGCATGCTGTCCCTGGAGCTTCTAGGTATGAAATCTGAGCGACTTTCTTCACTATGAGGAGAAGTGAGTATGCGCGCGGGGGAAGGTAGAAGGGGCATGTGCTCATCACGTGCCTACTGTTGCTCATTCATGCTCTAATTTATTCTATCCAGCAGCACCGTGGGAGGGGAAGCAGGCACATTTTATGGATGTGGATAGGTTCTTTGTATTCCCCATCCCTGCTTTTTCTAGAGAACTTAAAACAAGTAAAGCCAGTTGCCTTTGAGTCGACTCCAACTCACAGCAAATCCAACGCCAATAGTACAGGGCTATATTCCTCTTGCAGAGGGAATCCAACGCCAATAGAGTAGGGCTATATTCCTCCTGCAGAGTGGCTGGTGGTTTTGAGCGGCCGACTTTGCGATCAGCGCCCCAGTGTGTAACTCACAACACCTCCACAGCTCCAAGTAGGGCTATATTCCACAGGGCTTTTGTGGTTGTGATATTTGGGGAGCAAATGGCCAGGTCTTTTTTCTGAGTCATCTCTAGGTGAGTTTCCACCACCCACCTTTTGACTGGGAGTAGAGTTTGGAAACCTTATGCATTTCCCAGACAATAGAACAAAGTAAATGTTGTATGGTTGCTAATTAATATTGTCACTGTTGTTTTTGTGCTCAGTCTGGCTGCAGGAGTCCCAGAGTAGTTAAGGACACTGGTTCTGACCTTAGACATTTGAGTCTTAGTTCTTTCTCTGATAAGACAAGATCACTTTGGCTTATTATTTTATAATTTTCATTTTCCCCATCTGAAAAATAGGAGTGATGATAGAACCACTTTTGTGGAGCTACTCTGGGAACTCAGAGAAATAATGCATGGAAAGTACTCAGCATAGTGGCTAGTACTTATCAAGCATATAATAACCAGTAAGTCATTGTAGAATGTCCCGGACTGGGATGAAGGATGACTGGTGTCACAAGGGTCAAGCATTGGACTGTCAACAACAAGGTTGGTGGTTCATACTCACTAGTCTCCTCCAAGGGAGAGAGATGACTTTCTGCTCCTATAGAGGTTTAAGAAGCTATTCTGTTCTGTTCTGTATTGGTTCCTAAGAGTAAGAATCAACACAATGGTAATGATCTTGGTTGGTTTGGGGCTAAGATGAAAACCTCACCCTAGTTAAAGTTATTTGACAGCAAACTCTGCCAACTGTGAAAACACCTGGCCAGAAAGATTCAGGGAGCTCAATCATGTGGCTGCTGGTGTTCTAGGCACCAGAAATGTCTTTGTGAGCTTATATCCTATGAGAAAGAGGACAATTATAAATAATGCAGAAGGCACTAACAGTGGAACCAGGATGGAGACTTTTGAAGTTTGTCATTTGAACTGAGGATCATGAAGATAAACTAGCCAGTGTTAGAAGATGAGCCATCCCAGGCTTGGAAGCTTTCAAAACACATAATGGTCAAAATGTAAGGTGACCAGATTTTAAGCGGGACACCATTGACCTGGGGTGGTGGTGGTGGTGGTGGGTCTCGATGCTTGGCTAATTCTCTTGTGAAGTCATCTGGGATGGACTATTTTTTGGTTTGTAGTTCCTGGATAATCTTTTCTATTTCTTCTTTTTGCTATCGGTCTGTTCAGGTTCTTAGCTTCTATATGAGATAATCTGGGAGAAAATACTTGTTTTACCAAGTATTTGTCCACGTCTCCCAAGCTGTTGAAGTCATTGGAAAACAGGACTTGATGGCATTGTATAATTAATCTTTTAATTTCATTAAAGCCTGTTGTAATTTTCCCTGTCTTATGCCTCATCCTGGATATTGATGTCTGCTCCTCCCTATCTTTGGTTAGATGAGCCAATGGCTTTTCAATTCTGTTAATCTTTTTGAAGAATCAGCTTTTTACTGCATTTATTTTTACACGATTTGCTTGTTCTTCCACTCACATCTCCACCCTGATTTTTATTATTTCTTTTCTTTTGCTATTAAAAGATTATTCTGTTGACTGTTTTCCAACTGCTGAAGGTTTTGTGGTAGAGTTTCAACCATAAGTTTCTTTTCTTCTTCATATGTGCATTTCTGGCTATCCAACATCCTCTGGTAACTGTCTTTACTGTATCCCATATTTTTTTTATGTTGTATTCTCATTCTCTTTAGTTTCCAGAAATTCCTAATTTGGACCAGTATCCAATACTCTGGAGGAAGAATGTTGTTCATCCTCCAAGTACGTGCCCTTGTTTTTTTTTTTTTTTTTTAAATCTTGCTTTCATTGATTTCTAGCTTTATGGTGTAGTGGCTTAGAATAGAAAGTCTGAGTGAACTCAATATGTTTTACTCAAGCTTGACTTGTGTACCAGCATGTGGTTTATTTTCGAATATAAACCATGTGCAATTTAAAAGAATGAATGTTTTTTTTTTTTTTTGCAGCTTGTTAGAGAACTTTGAATATGAGTATCAGGTTGAGTTGTCTACTTGTAGAATTTAGATCTGTAGTATCCTTATTGAGCTTCTTTTTCTGCCAATTTGTTCTTCTGAGAGTTGTGTATTGAAGGCTTGTCAATCTTATGATTTCTTTTGGAGGATTTGGTTGATGAATCTCATGGGTCTCTCATTGGGCATGTATATATTTATTATGCTCAAGTTTGGTCTACAGTTCCTTTAAGCCTTATATAGCATGCCCGTCCTTATCTCTAGTTAGGACCTGTACCTTGAGATTGATATTCTCAGAGATTAGGATTGCAACTCCTGCTTTTTGTAAAATTGTCATTAGTGTGGTATACTCTTTGCCAGACTTTAATCTGCAAACTGATTTTGTCTGCAAGCTTGAGATATGTCTTTTGCATACAGCAGATTGATGGCTTTTGTTTCCTAATCCAGTCTGCTAGCCTTTGTTTTTTAATGGTGATTTCAGATCATTGACGTTCAGAGTTTCTAGATTCATCTGTGAATTCTTTGCTGTCATCTCTTTTTTGTGTGCGTGTGCTAGCTATTTTCCTAGCTCCCTCTTTGGCAGTGTGTTGTGTATATATGTGGGAAATTCATTCTTGCTTTCTTTTCACTATTAAGTCAATGACATTGTGTTATTCTATGTGGTGATTTCTTCTTTGTGCTCTATGGATGTTGGTTTTCTGAGCAAAGTTATTTGTAAAGAATTTTTGTAGTGATGCTTAATTTTTAAAACATTTTTCAAATTTTTATCCTTGTCCAGGGAAACTCTTATCTCTGCATCTATTTTGATGGATAGTTTGGTGGGAGAGAGGATTCTTGGGTTATGGTTATTCTCCTTCAACTTTCGGAACATGTTAATCCATTCTCTTCTCTTCTTCATTGTTTCTGATGATAAGTCTGCACATATTCTTATCTGAGTACCCATTTAGGTGACTGCCCTTTTTTCACTAGCTGTTATGATGATTTTCTCTTATTTCTTCAAAGTTAGATGATTTGACTTGGTGTATTCTTCTTGGGATTCAGTGTAATTTGTGTACTTTCTACTTGTTGGATGATTTTGTGTTTCTCATTCATTAGATTGAGGTAGTTTTCTTCCACAAATCCATTGGCTGTTGTGGCTATTGGGTTCTTTGTTATGTCTTGTTCTTATACCCCAATTATTTGACTATTCTTTCTCTTCATAGCATTGTTTGTTCTCAGGTTTTCTTCACCTTCTTTGATTGTCTTTTCCATTTGTTGAATTCTGCTTGGTTACCTTAAAGTTCACTTAAATGGTTCTCAGCTTCTTCCAGTTTGTTGGTGAGGTCTCTCACCTTATTCTTTGATTCTGTTGAATTGTGCCTTAACCTTTTGATATGTGGATTCTATCCCTCTATTCTTTCATCATTTTTCTCTTGATTTCCTAATATCCTATATGACTCGAAGCAGCATTTTGAGGGTTTCTTTCTGTGGGGGATCAAAGTCTGCTTCTTCTATGTACATCACTAGGTTCAGGTTCTCCTCAGGCTTTGAATTTTTTTCCCCTTGCTTTCTTGTAGTGGTTGCTGATGTGGGTTGTCTATCATTTTAGTGGAGCTTGGTGTCATTTTCCCAGAAGTCGTGGGCCCTTGCATTTTTGAGGCTAGTGAGAATGATTATATGGACTACCTCGAGTCAGCTGTGGGGCCAGGCTGTGACTCTATCTCACTGGGGTTTTACTCTCTCCCTAGACAACCCAGATGATCTATTGGGAGGGCAGCTCATGTGGCCCTCTCAAGCAGCATGGGCTGGGTGGTCACAGGTAGCAAGGGTGGTGCTGGGCAAATTGATTACACAGGCAGTGCACAGCATGGGCCAGTGGGGGGACAGCTGCACTGTTGCTGGTGTGGATGCCAGGCAGCGGTGGAAAAAAGTCTCCATTGTTGCAGGGTTGTGTTGGCTAAGTGGCAGCAGGAAGAAGGCTCTGCTATCACAGGGTGGGGACTGCTGGGCAGTGACCAGGAGAAGACTCTGTTGCTGTGGGTAGTGGATGTGGAGGTGGCCCAGCACCAGCCCCCAGGTAGCTTCTTTTTTGCATTATGTATGGGGTGAGGGCGGGGTGTATGGATGCTGCAGAGAAGGTCAGTCCATGGGCAAAGCAGAGTGCTGGAGTGTCGTGAGGTCTGATTGCACATCCAGAAACCTCCCAGACCTCACACACAGCAGTTGCTATGGAGAGGTCCACGGGATTACTCTACCTTGGTGCCAGCTTCCCGGAAGTCCATGCATGGTGTTTTTTTTTTTTTTATGACATGTGAAAGTTGGAGATTGAATCAGTAAGACCAAAGGAGAATCAATGCATTTGAATTAGAATCTTCAAAGTACCATAGGCTGGCAAAAAAAAAAAAACCAGACAAATCAGTCTTAAAATACGTTGGAAGAAAATCAGTAAGAATGCTTCTCAAAAGCAAGGATGGCAAGACTTTATCTCACACAATTTGGACATGTTATCAGGAGAAAGCAGTCTGATAGGACATCATGTAGGTCAAATAAAGTTGCTGAAAAATAAGGAAGGCCCTTGACAACATGTATTGATCCAGTGGCTACATCAATAGACTTCAACTTTAAAACAATTGTGAGAATGATGTAAGACTGGGCAGTGTTTCATTGAGAGGATATATATTTTTTATTAGTGTTATATCTTCTTGCTCAATATTATTTCTTTAATCATTATATAGTGTTCTTCTCTTCCAAGATTTATTTTTTCTCTAAAATCTATTTTACCTGTGATTAATATTGTCACTCCTGCCTTTTTGTTTGGTTGCTCTCAGCCTGGTAAATTTCTCCCATCCTTTGAGTTTTCATCATTTTCTTTTTATCTAAACGGTGATTTTTATATTGCATATGGTTTGTTTCCTAGTCTGCTTATCATTGTCTCTTGACTGCTGCAGTGAATCCATTACCATTCAGTGTCATTATTGATATGCGAGAGTTTGCTGTGTCATTTTGCTTTGTGTTGTTTATTTTATTTTTGGTTTTGTGATTTATTTGCTCTTTCTTTCTGGGTGGGTTTGAATAGTGTTTTCAGTGTACTGATTTCCAGATGATGCTGTCCTGTATGTCACTATCAGGTTTGTGTTTTGTGGTTGTTGATTTTCTGTCTTAAGTGTTCCCTGAAGCATTTTTTTTGTAATGCTGGTCTCGTTTTCACAAATTTCTTTAATTTATTCTTACTTGGAGATACCTTTATGTCTCATGTTTGTCAGATAATTTTGCTTTATATAATATTCTTGGTTGGCAGTTTTTTTTTTCTTTCAGGATTTTATATATGTCACACTCTTGTCTGCTTGCCTGTGTGATTTCTGCTGAGAAACCTTCGTTTATTCTTATTGGTTTCCTTTGTAGCTGACTGCTACTTTTGCCCTACTTACTCTTGGACTCCTCTCCTTGTCCTTGATATCCTTATTCTTGATTCTCTTCATTTTCTATTCCTTGATTCAGGGTTTTGCTTTTGAGTTCTATTCTGTTTGAGATTCTCTGTATTTCGAGTAGTTATCTTCTGCTTTTGAAAATGGTGTTAGTAAAGTTTTATTCCATGATATATTGTACTAGTTTCTCTGTAGATTTTTTGATCTGGAATTCCAACAAGATAGAGGTTCTTTCTATTGCTACTGTCCCACATAGTTCCTATGCTTTCTTCAATTTTCTTTTCTCTTTTTGTTGATTGTTTCTTTTCTCAATTGTACTGGCGCATTGTTTTCAAGGTTATTAATTTGGATTCTGTTAACCTGCTCTTTTACCACGCTGCCTAAGTCTGTCATCTTATTATTTATTTTCCATAATTCCATTTGGTGTGAGGTCTCGAGTTTTTGTACTCTTTCTATTGTTTTCTCAAACATTTTCTCCATTCTTTGAAAGTATCCAATCATGGTTCTGAATTCTATTTCTAGTTGTCTCAGTGCCTCTTCTTAAGAATATTCTTTGTATCTTTGTGCTGTCTAGTGACTTGTGCTGTTTTTATTTTTCCTTTCCTTCCTCTTTTCTGTTTCAACCTTGGTAAAGCTCATGAAATATAATTCTGAAGCAGACGGGGTGATGATGAGTATGTACCCACTTTAGAGAAAACTGTTTGTTTTTTTAATGGTTTGAAACAGCAGAAAATCTGAAGGCTAGCAGTAGAAAATACAATGAGAAAGACTTCCCTTCCTTTAAAGATTTTGTAGGGAAATCTTTCTTTGTTTCTCCCAGCTGGGATTCTTTGACTTATGACAGCTCTGATATTTGCTTTCATCTTGACATAGCTTCTCCCCTGTGTTTTGGTGTGTCTTTTCCTTTCTGATTTTCATAAGGATATCATTCACTGGATTTAAGGTGTTATCAGCTAGTTCAAACTGATCTCATCTTGAACTTCTTTACTATATTACATCTGCTAAGAGTATTTTTTTCACATCAAATCATATTCAGAGACACTTGGGGTTACATCTTGGGCACCTCTTTTTCGAGGTTACTATTCATTTATCTGAATATGGATACAGGCTTTTTCTTTTAAAATCACAAATAGTAACATGTTAATATTGATGCTTGCCTTACTTTTTTACACTTAAGATACAATCTTGAAGATGAACATTCATTAGTGCATACAGATTTTTTTCTTTTGAAAGAGACAGATAATTCCATTGTTTGATCAGACCAGTGCTTACATGAACATTTAGGTTGTTTCCCATCTGTTGCTACTACAAATAAAGTTTCAATGATGTCTTTACTCCCCTATTCAAGTATGTTGTGATCTCCTGCTTGGCTGGTGGATTAAGATCTACCCAGCTCCAAGGATTAGAGCTTAATTGATAGCAATGTGGGTTTTCACTCATCCACTGCCATCAAATAGATTCTGGCTCATAACGACCCTCTCAGATGAAGTAGGATTGCCATTTGGATTTCCAAGGCTATAAATCATTTTGAGAACAGAAAGTCTCATATTTTTCACTAAGAGAAGCTGGTGGTTTTGAACAGCTGGCTTTGTGGTTAGCTGCCCAACATATAGCCCATTACACTAACAGACTCCTTGTGGGTTCCTATGGAGACTAGGTAATTAAGGCTACTAACACTAGAATTATATATCTCCTTATGGGTTCATAGTTCAGTGGCTAGAATTCTCAACTGCAAGATTGTTCAGTAAAATTTGTGCCTTATTGATTGTGACTAACTAGCTAATAATTAATGGTGATGAACCTAGTGCCACCAGAAAAGCAAATATTTAAAATTTAGCCAGAGGTCTGTCTCATACAACAGGCACTTCCATGCCTTGCATATTAACAGAGGGAATTGTGGTACATGGATGGAAACAAAAGCTTGATGTCATTGATTGATTCTGACTCAAGACAACTCAACTTCTTACAGAGTAGAACTCCTTCGTAGGGTTTTCTTGCCTGTAATATTGATGGAAGCATTTATAAAGCCTTTCTTCCATAATTTTGGCTGAAAGAAGAGCATACCAGAAAGGTGTTTCCTTGCCTTTTATCGATTATACTAAGGCATTCAAATGTGTGGATTATAACATATATTATCTATAATAGCTTTGACAAGAATGTGAACTCCAAAATCTTTTGTTGTGCTCATGAGGAGCTTGTGTGCAGATCAAGAGGCAGTTGTGTGACCAGAACAAGGGGATACTGCCTGGTTTAAAAACAGGAAAGGTGTGCAGGAGGGTTGTACCCTCTTACCATACTTAGTCAACCTGAATGTTAAACAAATAGTGGAAGAATCTGGACTAGACAAAGAAGAATGTCTTATCGCCATAGGAGGAAGCCTCAGCAAGACCCTGCACTATGTAGTTAACACAACTTTGCCTACTGAATGTAAGGAAGAACGTTGAAGCAATGGCGGATGGAGATCAAGAATCTTAGTCTTCATCGTGGATTACAGCTCAATGTAAAGAAAACCAAAGTCCTCGCAACTGGATCAATATCATAATAAGTAGAGAAGATAGTGAAGTTCTCAAGGGTTCCTTCTTGCTTGAATCCAAAATCAATGCTCATGGAAGCAGCAGTCCAGAAATTGGATGCATTTCATTGAATGAATCTGTGGTACAAATCCTTTCAAGGATCCCACTGTGAGGACTAAGGTGATCCTCACACAATTCCCATTGCCTAATATGCATGTGAAAGTTGAACACTGAATAAGGAAGATCAAAGAAGAGCCAGTGGGTTCAACCCTATCTGATCTTTGTCATGCTTGACCAAGGGGAAGGGCAGTGAAAAAGAGCGTAGCCCTCAGCAGGATTGGTTGACACAGTGACTGCAACAATGGGCTCAGGCCTGAGAACAGTTGTGAGGAGGTCACAGGACCATGCAGTGTTTCCTAGGTCAGGACCGACTCAATGACATCTAAGAACAGCATGCATTGGCATCGGCTTGATGGTAAGCTCACTGAGATGGTTACATAATTTCATATCAACTTGAAGATATATAAACGTGTAGGGGTGATATTCAACCGTCTATCAGGTCACAGCCTGATGGTGCTTTCTTTACAGCATGGAGATTCCTGGGAACTTCCTAATCTTCTCTGCCTTAGCTGAACCTGATTGCTGCCAGAGCCATCACCCTTAGATCCACGCGTCTTTGCGCCCACTGGCCTGAGTTCTTCTTGTCTTCTTCATGATTACATGTGGCTGTGTGAGTGTGAAGAGGGACTTACGAACTAGTATCAGATTATTAGGCTTGAGTTGGCCTGAACTAGAATGTTTTCTTGACATAATTAATTCTTGATATAGAGCTTTCTCTCATCCATATATGATTTTTGTGTCTGGACTTTTTTCCCTAGTAAGCCTGGCCTAACACATCGGCTGAATGACATGTAGATCTTTGCACTGGGCCATGATCTGCAGATTGATGTTTATCTATAGTAGGAGGTCTGAGTCCGGTGGCCAGGCAGTATGACAAACCACAAGATAAATGTCTTTGTACCACAGAGGTTAAGCCTTTGGATGTTAACCAAGAGGTTGTTGATTTGAATCCACTAGCAGATACATGGAAGAAGGATGTGGCAATTCATTTCAGTAAATATTACACCTTTGGAAACTCTGTGAGACAGTTCTACTCTGTGTCTACTCCCCCCGCCCCCCCCCCCCCATCACTGGCCTCTGGTGGGAGTAGGAAGCCCAGCTTTGCTCCTGGAGAGCTGCTGCTGGATTTGAGCTGTCAACCCTGTGGGCCGCAGTCCTGCACACAACCACTGCTGCACTAGGGCTCAGCTCCACTCTGTCTTACAGGGTCACACTAATTCTGAAGTGACTTCAACAGCAACGGCTCTCTTATTGATATATTACTTGTTCCTAATTGAAAGTAATTTCCTTTAAGTTCTTTTTATCATTACTTAGAAGAAGGTTTATAAAGTAGATTATTCGTTTTATATTTATCAATTTTTATACATTTCCTTTCAACTCATGCATTGTAACCCTTTCAAGGTACAGTTATTTTGCCTCCATGGCTATCTGGTTTCCATCTCTTCGTCTTCCCTAACACTTTGAACTTTTTCCTTGGGTAAATGTTGCACTTTTGATCTGAAGTGGTTTACTATTCTACCACGGTAGACGGTGGGTGGTGGTGGTGGTGACTTGAGTTCCAGACTGAAGGGTGAAGGATGGTGAAAGGCCACAGTTTTGGGAGTCCCATGAGTCTCAATGCTTCCAGTAAGCCTGAACTCTTTTTTGATTTTGAATTTTGTCCTGCTCTATCTAAGACCTTCTAATACGACCCTTTACACAGCAGTTAGGTTAGCCAGGCGTCACTGGTGGTGTCAGGGTATGGAGATGGATGTTTGTATGATCAATTGGACCAGTTGTTTCTATGTGCCTTCAATTTTCAGTATTCTTATTCCTCCAGACAGGGAGAAATCAATAGATGACTGCTCATGAAATTTTAAGACTCTGGTCACTGCTCACCAAAGCAGGATGTGGAATACTATCTCTGTGAAATGTATCAGGCCCTCGACCCTTCAGGCCTTGTGAGTCATTCCCTCAAGGTGTTTGCTTTGGAAAGTAATTGTAAAAAATTAGGTTTATGTTAAGATAAATTCATATGCAATACAAAGTCACATGAATTGTTACAATGAGCTGCCAGAAAATTACTCTGGTTCAGTATAAGAAACCCTTGCCTTACAGCTTGCAAAGATACAAACATTCATTGTCTTTCCCCCTGAGAAGGGGTTAGATGTAGATCATTGTGATCAGTACCCTCCTCCACCCCCCCACACCGCTTCCCTTTTCCCTCCTGGTATTGCTATTCTCATTATTGATTCTGAGGGATTTATCTGTCGTGGATTCCCTGTGTTTCCAGTTCTTATCTGACCTGTGAACATGCTCTGGTCTCATCAGATTTATAAGGTAGAATTGGGGTCGGGATATTGGGGGGAAGGAAGAAGCATTAAAGTACTAGAGGAAAGTTGGGTTTCAACAGTGCTATACTGCATCCATCTCCTCCTCATGACCCTCTTAAGGGTGATGGACTACTATTATTAAGTAAGATAAATTGTATTTGAAATAAACCAATTTTCCATGAAAAATTTAAACACATGTCAGGGAATCAGATTGAATTCTAACTCTGACTGTAAGGGTCTGTATAGACACATCCATGCCACTGAACCTCAAATTTTAAAAATAAAAAAATAGTATTCACTCCACATAGTGGTTATAAGGATTGAGTGAATTAATGTATATATTAATATATTAATATACACACAAATATGTTAGAATAGTTTCTGGCATGTAAGTACTCTCTACATGTTTATATCATTGATTTCCTTTTGTGAGGAAGCTCTGTTCTATGAATAAACAAATTGAGTGTCAGAGAGGTTGAAGAACTTGTCTAAGGCCATTCAGATAGGGAGTTTGAATTCAGTACTGTGAGGATCATATACAGCATAGTCTACCATGTGAGGTAATTGTACCATTAATTCCTTCCCATTTTTGGTAATTTTTTTGTTGCATTCCCTGATGTGTGCTAGTATGTTAGACAGGGTGCTCTAGAGAAACAAAACCAGTACACTAGTAATTCTCTTTAAATATTTATATAGATAGAAGGATATACAAGATAAGAAATAAACAGTTAACTAATCTATAAAGCAGTACAAATGGCTCAGTGCAACTCACTTGCCTGAGACAACTAGTAGACTGGCAGCCCTTGGAGTCTTGAGGGCCACTGAGTAGTCCTCTGTAGAGCAATTCAGGCTATCTGGTCACAAGCAGCAAACAGCAAAGCAAGTCATCAAGTCAGCCAGATGACAAAGTCCAACAGTCTCCAGCTCAAGAGATGTATATATTAGGAGCGAGGTGAAGCAGGGCTTGAAGGAACCTAGCTACACAGTCCACGACTAGGTGTCCCACAGGTTGTGTTGCTTGAAGGTCGAGGCACAGGACAGACAAGGCAGACAAGGCAGCTGGCTGGTCCAAAGATCCAAGAGCAAGAGAACAAGGGTGAGGCTTGCCAAGCCTTTTCTATCTCCGCCCTTCAATTGATCTCTGTGTGTTCATTGTGCATGTTGCCACAACAGACCTACCCATCATCTTTGGCCATGTTGGCACCACAAGCAGCTTACTTATCACAGCTAGGATGACATGACAAAGGGACAGGGCAGCATTTACAGAAAAGTCAGCATATGAGGTTGGATGAAGGATACCCATCATGGGTAGGTTAGGGCAGAAGTGGTACCATCAATTCTGATCCTGGGTCTCAAGAGCTCTCACATTGTCATCTTTTGGTGTTCTTGGAATCCTTCACAGCCAAGTGAACCAGAAACTGATCCAACCAGTCATCAGACACACGAATGAAGCCATCCCCACATAGGCCCAACCAACCCCCAGCATGAACCTTTGGAAATCAGCCTAGCCAACTCTGAACAGAAGAGTCTTCTGGTTGAACCTACAATAATTGTGAAAGAAATATATTGTTGTTTTGAACAACCACATTTAGGGATGACTTGTCACACAGCAACATATAACTGATACACTGGTCATGTAATGTAGCACATGGCTTTGCAATTGGCTAAAAAAGCCAGGAAAAAACAAGATTATGTTTGAATATTTTTATTCTGCAGCTATGACATCCATGGTAGTTCTATAATGTCATATCAACTTGACAAATAAATGCAGGGGTGCAGTGTAGCTTGTCAATCAGATTATAGTTTGATGATGCTTCCTTGTGGGTGTGGCCCTCTCATGAGGATTCTGAGAACTTCCTTTCTTTTTTATTAAATACTTTTATTGGGGGGCGCTTATATCTCTTATCACAATGCATACATTCATCCAGTCTGTGAAGTACATTTGCTCTTATGCTGGCATCATCATTTTCAAAGCATTCTCTTCCCACTTGAGCCCCTGACATCAGTTCCCCTTTTCTTCCCCCTCCCTTCCCCATCCTCTCTCCCTCATGAACCCCTGATAAGTTATAGATTATTACTTTCACATCTTACATCGTCCTCCAGTTCCCCTCACACACTTTTCCATTGTTTGTCCCCCCAAAAGGGGGTTATAGGTTGATCCTTGTGATTGATTACCCCTTTCTACCCTCCTCCTCCCCTAATCCTCCTGGTATCTCTACTCTCATTTTTGGCTCTGAGGGGTTTAATCTATCTTGGATTCCCTGTGTCTTGGCCTCATATGAGTAGCAGTGTGCATGTATTCATATAATCTGATTTGTAAGGTAGAATTGACTTACAATAGTGAGGCGAAAGAAGCAGCAAAGAACTAGAGGAAAGTTGTGTGTTTCATCAATGCCATACTGTACCCTGACTCACTCATTTCTCCCCTGTGATCCCTCTGTAGGGTGATGTCCAATTGCCTACAGATGGACATTGTGTCTTCATTTCATGTGCCCCCACCCCCACCCCAGTCACCTTGGGTATGATTTTGTTCTGAGTCTTAGATGCCTGATACCTGATCCCATCAACACCTCATGATCACATAGGCTGGAGTGTTTCTTCCATGTGGCTTTTACTGCTTCTGAGATAAATGGCTGCTTGTTTATCTTCAACCCTTTAAGACCCTAGATACTATATCTTTTGATAGCCAGGCACCATCAACTTTCTTCACTACATTTTGTCTTCAGTGATTATGTTGGGTAGGTGAGCATCACAGAATGCCAGATTATTAGAGTAAAGTGTTCTTGTATTGAGGGAGTACTTGAGATGACACCCGATGTCCATTTGCAACCTTAATTCTTAATATAGAGGTAAGAGTACATAATTCTATTCCCCTCTCATTATATATGTATATATATATTTATATATGTACATGCCTGTATTTAGACCTTTATGAATGTCTTTTGCCTCCTGGTTCTTTCCTTTATTTCATTTTACTTTCCTCTTGTACCACTATTATGTTTGGACTTCATTTGGGTTTAGTAATTCCTCGCTGGTACATTGCCCTTGATTAAGCCCCAGTAGGCATCCTATGCCCTTTTCTCCATTGATTTTAATTCACTTGTTCTCTTGTCCCTGGATTGGTAAACCCTGCCCTCTTCCTTTCTTCCATTTCCCCTTCTCCTATACTCCCCCAGAACCACTGGTCCTGTTCTTTTCATCTCAGAATTAGGGAACTTCCTTTCTCTCTGCTTTCACCTTCCTGTTGACAAGCCATATTGAGCTACACTGAGACCTTTGAGAATCCTGGAGATACTTCCACCATCACTGCACCTACAAGACTTTCACCCCACTTACCTGGGATTTTCCTGCATTTTGCAACACTCTATGTGCTGCATAGGTCTGAAGAGGGATTATGGTCTAGTATTGGACTTGTGGGCTAATATTGGACTTATGGACTTGATCTGGACTAGGAAAGGATGCATTCTTAATATACAATTACTCTTTGATATTCAACTTTTTTTCTTAAACATACATGAGTATCTCTGGATTTTTTTCTCTAGTCAAACTGGTCAAACATAACATCTATTCAAGATTTTTCTGATTAAGGGGGGATTTTATTTTCAATGACCACATACTCAGTCATTGATTCTAACAACACAAGGATCTTTGTTGTTGTTGAATGCTGTTGAGTTTACTTGACCTATAACAACTTTATGTATCCTAGAGCAGAACGTTCCCTGTTTTGCACCATCTTTATGATTACTGGTATATTTGATTCCATTGTGTCAATCTATTTCACTGTGCATTTTCTTTATGTTTCATTAGCCCTCTTTATCAAACATGGTGTCAAGTTCTATGAGTGGTCTTTGCTAATAATATGTGCAGAGTAAATTGTGAAGTATCACCATTTTCGCTTCTAAGAGGGACTTTAGACCAAAAGAGAGCACAGATCTGTGATTCCCTTAGCATAGCAGGGACAGGCAGGCATTTCCCAATGTTTTTCCAATTATGATGAGCTGTTCACGGGGGAGACAAAGTCAGAACAAGAAGCTGAAGCTGTAGGATTTCGCTCTTTGACTTTAATCAGAGCAACTCTATTCTTATTTATTAGCTCATTAAAAAAATACTTTTAGAGGTTCCTCCCTGTTCCAGTAACATACTTTTTAGGAACTGTGATTTAAACTCTGATTTCAACCCAGGGCAACTTTGTGTATAATAAAACAAAGCAGTGCCTATTCCTGTATTATTTATCCCAACCACTGGGGTGCAGCTCATTCCTGAGGCTACCCTGCCAATCCACTTCACTGAGGGGCTCCCTCACCCTTGCTGGCCCTCTGCTCCATCAAACATCATCTCCTCCTTCAGTGATAGATCCCTTCTGAGGGTCTGTCCAAAGCAAGTAATTCAAATAATGCTTACTTGGGATCCATAGGATTCTCAGTGGCTGGTTTCAGAAAACAAATCACCATGTCTTTCTTCTTAGTCTGTTGCAGACTGGAAGCTCTGCTAAAACACGTGTATCATGAGTAGTTGAAACATCAGTGACATAGCTGCCATCATCAGGGCGATGTGCAAGCCACCACATGGCAATAAACTGGAGGAGAGGCTCTTGTTATCAGATAATTCAATGATAAGTGTGTTTATTGGCAGAAAGATTTATCTACTGGACAAATGTTTTACTTCCTTGGCTATGTACAATAGTCTCTCAGTGTCCTTTTCAAAAGGTGGACGCATTTTCCTGGAAAGGTTTGTCTGGCTGCAGTTACAGCAAAACCATCTGTGTCTGCCAGAGATTGGACTGGTTGGAGGAGGCTTTTATTTTGAAGTCTGGCTAGAATGTGTGTGTGTGTGTGTGTGTGTGTGCGCGCGCGCACGCGCGTATGTGTAGGTATGTGTGTGTGTGTAGAGAATTTGAGGGTTTTCAAGCTCACCCTGAAGCCCTCTTATTAGTCTTTCCTCCTGGAAGATGGAGGATTTCCTGAGTCACTTTCAGTTGCTTCCAGGGACAGTCCTCTTCACTCCCTGCCTTCCTGAAGACCAGAGGTTTTAGCCAAGATGGAACAGAGTTCCCTGAAAGCTGGAAGTTTGATTCCTTGATTTTCCCCTTTTCTCTTCTCTCCAAGACCTGGCCTGAGAGGCAAACACTTTTCATCCTGCCGCCTGTCCTTCTCCCATCTCCTTCAGAGGTGGGCAGTCTGTTTTCCCTCTGATGTTTCCTGGAAAGGAGCTCAAGCAGCTCAAGTGGTTTGATAGCAGCTGCTAATCTCAAGGTTGGCAAGTGCATCTCGCCCAATTGCTCCGCAGAAGAAAGGCAACCAAGAAAGTCACATTCAAGAAAACCAGTGGATGAGGCTAACTGCAACATTTTTTGAGACCTTTCTTTCACAGGAAGCACTGGACGAGGGTTCAAGACACAGAATTACGAGGCATGATTTTTTGAAAGCTATACTGTGAATTCGTTGAAGATTGTCATCAAATAGTTTCTAATTCATGAAGACCCCATGTGGACTAGACCAGAACTGTGTTCCCTAAGATTTTCAGTGGTTGATTTTTTTTAGAAGTAGATAGCCAGGCCTTTCTTTCAAGGTGTTTCTGAATGGAACTTTGGTTAACAGCCAAGTTCTTAACTGTCTTCATTATCCATGTGTAGTGCATAGTTCTATCCAGGTAGAACTATCTTACAGTGCCAAAACATAACATCTTATATAGGAGTACTAAAATGGAAACTTCATATTTATGATTGATTTAAACTTATTTTATTGATCGCTTTGCATGTCTTCTTTTCCATCTTATTTCTTGAGGACTAGGTAGTTTGGAGGAATTCAGGAGTTTTTAGCTTTCCACACCCCAACATCTGGGATTGACTATAATGTACAAGTCAGTCAGGATAAGAAAACTTCTTTTGCCGACTTCTAATTTGTTTTTGAAAAAAAAAAA